>MQVO02000316.1:0-10189 GCA_001986395.2 Irpex lacteus
TTATTATTAGATTAAAGATTAGTAATCATGGGGTTACTCCCTTAAGGACTAAGATTGTACTGTCTATTGTAAGAGATAGATTAAATTTATTTAAAGTTACTTAGTTAATACTTTATTTTAAATAAATTATAATATAGGGAGACCCAAATTAAAATAAAATAACTGTGTGTTTATAAATAATGTGTAGTATCATCTTAGTGAGTAAAACACTCATCTATCAATTAATTAAAGATAAAATAGTAATTAGAGTGATAAATTAATTTAATAGTATATTAAATTAATTATTTAAACTCTACCTAATTAAATAATTATTATTAGAAAAAGAATAGAGTATCTCTACCATAATAAATTATCATACAGGGTACAGATTGGTTCAGTCAACTATCATTAATCTTCTTTATTAGCAATATTGATATAATAGGATGGTAGTGTTAAAAACTAAAAATAAAAAATAAATTATTAAACATTTCCATTAATCCACCCCAAATAAATGAGTAAAGTTAAAGAATAAAAAGAAATAAATTTAGAATATCTATATTCTTTAATCTAATAAGAATAAATAAATAAAGGAGTGATTATAAAATAGTGAGTAATTCTAATTGAACGGTAGTTAACTCTCTAAATAAATAATAGAGAATACTATTTATATTATTAAATAAAGAAATAACTCTGATTAACTAAGTAATTAATTAATTAAATAAAAAGTAATCATTCCATTGTTCCATTTAATATAATATATTTCTACCCTCATCCACTTACAGTGAATGCTCCCCCCTTTTTTTTATATTAAAAAAAAGGATAAAGGGAGTTGGAGGGGTACCCTCCAATATCTTATTAATTAATTATTCCTTTAAAGTGATTGTATCTAAGAGAGTAAAAAATTTAATTATTTAATTTGAACTCTTACAATCATTAGTAATATGCAAAGTTAAAGAATATAAAGATAATAAATACCTTTGAACTATAGCAGGATTAGGAAGTTGGACTGGATGGATTACTTCTTATGAATATTAAAAAGCAATAGAACTTGGATATAAATTCGAAATTCTCAGAGGGTATAAATTTGATAGATAAAATATATTTAAAGAGTATATTGAAAGATTATATTCATTAAGATTAGAATATAGTAAAGATAACCCTATGAATTTAATTGCTAAACTATTAATTCATAATTTAGCAACTAAATCAGACCCCCAACAAACCTTACAACCAGTAAGATTGTTGCGTAGTTTTAATCGCAGGTCAAACCCTGCCTTCATTTGGAGTCAAACTAAATAGTAGCTGTTTAAATTACAACAGTGGGGGAGGGCAAGCGCCTTCAGAGAGCATGTACGCACCTCTCGGTTGCGTGAAAATCCGCAACTTGGCCCAAATATAATAAAAAGGAAACAGGTTGAAAAGGGAGAGATATACGAGCCCTTCCAGATTCGAACTGGGACCTCCCCGATTGACAATCGGGTACTCTACCTATTAAGCTAAGGGCCCTATTTTAATTTTACTAGCCCACCCCCCAAAAAACTAGTTAGAATTTATTCTAATTCCTAGTTTTTTGGGATTCATATCAAATAAAATAAAAAGGTAACTGATGATATTTGTCTTTATTATACTGAGACTATTGGTACTACAACTCTCCCTTCCTCTCTCTATTCTTTTATCTTCTAATTTTATTTTAATTTGATTCATTAATTAGATTTCTATCATTTTATTTTTAATTTATTTTAGAATACTGTTCTATTTATTTAATTTCATGGCTATTCCATGGGGTTTATTAATATTTTATATATCAGGGGTTTATTAATATTTAGTTTTATGGGCTTTATTTTTAGTATTATTAGTTATATGGGGTTTATTTAGTATTATTATATTATCATCTGTTAATTAAATATCATCTCTAACATTAATCTTAACAGTATAATCAGAAGTTACCTGAACATTATCAGGATGTATTCCTTTTTCTAAATCATTATAATTAAATGGAACAGATGTTGTTAATACATCACAGATAGTTAAACCTTTTAATGTATGTCTTTTATAAACAGGTAATCTCTTATTAGAAGTTGCTCTTAGCTGGTAAATAGTCGACATAAGTTGAATATTTCCACCGAACATATCCTTACTCCATTTTACCTGTTTATATTTTAATACGGAGTCTCTTACTAATAATGACTCAAGATCATCCACTGTAACATTTTTAACAGCATCCTTAGTTAATCCTTTAACTTTAATGATAGTTTCTCCCTCAGTAGTAATTAATCCATACACTTTAGGAGCTAAGAATACACCTCTTTTTATTGTACACTCTAATTTTACTTGACCTAATTTGTTACCAACAGAAGCATCAGAAAGAGGTTTATTCACAATTATACTATCAGTATCTGAGTAATATAATTTTACACCATCGATATTCTTAAACTGTGACATATAACTTCTGGCACCTGCAGTAATTGTAGATGCAATAGCAATATTAACGTCTAACCCATGGTATACATCTTCTTTCTGATTAAATTTATAACATTTTCTATTGTCTTGCATGATATAGTGATTACCTACTTTAATTAAATCTTGTACAGACTCACCATAACATTCCAAAAGAATTTGTAATAATTCCATTTGCGATGAATCTCTTTGGTCATACAGTTTAACTTCTGTAGCTTCGGGTTTCATTCCGAATTTACCATAAAGACTATTCATCAATAATTTAGCAACTAAATTTAGTGGGTTTGTTTTATTATAAGTTAGTCTTATTTGGTATAATCTGTGAACATATTCCTTAAAGATTACAGCCTTTTTAAATTTATAACCTCTAATAATATTAAATGTGTATCCTAAATCAAGACAAGTCTCCATTTCCTTAGAGCTAACCCATCCTGTCCAACTACCTACACCTGCAATTGTTCTTACACCATCAGCAGTTTTGATTCTTCTTTGAAGGATAGGATGCTCTATATCATCCGGGCATGTAATTTCACAATAGAAGAAACCATATGCCTCAGGATCCACAGTAGTAATATCACCTTCAAATGCAATAGGTTTACCTATAGGCATTTCCAAGGTAGACATTACAAATGGATATAGAGAATTAACATCATAATAATATAGTTGTTCTCTATTATAATGATGTAGATTTTTACTAAACCCTTTATGATTATTATACACATCCACTGCACCACCAGTATAAGACTCTCTAATATCCCATTCCACTTTACCAAGCATTTGATATAGTGTATCCTTAGGCATAAAATTAGCTTTAAAAATTTTCATTGCTAGTGAAGGTAAAGTGTAAGAAGAATGTACATTTAATTTAAATTCACCGAATATTAATTCATTAAATTTAGTTATCACTTCATGCAGAGATTTACAATCAATATTACAATATTTTATAGCTTCAACCTTAAAACTCCATAATTTATTTCCATGTTTATGAAAGATCATTGTATATTCATCTTGTGTTAATCCAGGGAATAATTCATAACCAGGAAATTTACCTATATAATGAATGTCACTTAGTAAAAATGGAAAAAATGTTTTAACAGTAGGCACTTTGAATGCACCACATAATTTACTAAGTGACATAGGTAATAATAAGAATGAATCTTTAAAGATTAAATTTACTTTATTTTTAGGGTTATTAGGGTCTTGATATTTAAATTCAATACCCATTAACTTACCATTAAATATTAGTGGTTTAACAGTAGCACCCTCATAACTTATTAAGTATTTAAGTAATAATATTCCATCAAAACCTGAAAAGTTATGAGCGTATACATATTTTACACCTTTAAATTGTAATAATTGTTTAATAAAGTTATTAAACATAGCTGATTGTGCTTCCTCTGTCAATTCAGTTGCATAAGATTTAATATACTGTCCATTGATATATCCACAAATTAAATAAGGATTATGATTTCCATTAATATTAACTGTTTCAATATCTATGGTACAGAATATATTATTATTATCTATTTTTCCATCAACTTTAACAGCTTTAAATGGTTTGGCATTTAATTCTTTTTCCTTAACTAAAACCACTCCATCTTTGTAGTAGATATTATCTTTATTAATAACTCTTTTTACTACACCATTATCCATATGATAATCATTAAATTTTAAATCAATAGGTGCTTGATAATGCACACTAGTAGATTTATCATCTTGATTTATAAGAATTGATTTATCACCATTAATAATAGCATAACTAGTGTGATCTGGTTGCTCAGATTTTAAAAAAAAACTTTCCCGTATTCTTCAGGAATAATAGTTAATGGTATATTCATATTATTATAACTATACTTAATTACAGTATATTCCTGTTGATTTAATAAAGCTCTTTCATCATCTGCTAGACCATCTCTAACTATATAATGAAATGAAATATTAATAATAGCAGTATCCTTATAATTATCATTAAGAATACCTAGTCTACTTATTAAAAAGTTGATGAATAATTCTTTATCACCATAATTTACTTTTCTCATTTCTGCTAGTGTTCTATGTTCTTTATTAATGAACTGAACTTTACATAATAGAAGTAAATGATGGTTATTCTGAATTGTTGAAGTGAAAACATCATTCCAAAATGAATTAATTGAAGATGTAAGAGTAGTAGCATTTATTGTACTACTTATTGGAAGATTGTATAATCTTTGTTTAATCATGTTATTTATATATTTAATTGGTAAGTACTCAAACTTCAGGCCCCCATGCCTCCTTGTCATATTACTTAACACCCATACTGATCCCACCACAAACTTAACCGTGGTTCTTCAGGAGTTCTGAGTATAATATCTAGATTTATATGTGCCAATTTTCATCATATTCCTTTTATTATATAAATAAATTTTTATCTAATAAAATTTTAAAAAATATAATATCAGATTTGAACTGATACCATAATAATAAATTTTTCTAATTAATTTTTAATAATTAATTTAGTAGTTATTCTTTTTATTCAGTTAGCTAGATAAAGTTATTCTTGTTTGCTATGCGGGGGGAGGCCTATTATTATAATATATATTTTTTTTAACAATTAAAGATCTAGAGTTTCTTTGAATAATTATTAATAGAAGATTTGATTTTAAGGATTATAGCTTATCCTACTAGTGTTAGGTTGTTTTTTCTTTAATTAACATATACAACTTTTCTCCACTTAATATAATTTACATGCTTACTAGATAGTATATTATACTTATCTAAGTACCCTCTATCACCTTTCTAGCAGAACCAAAACATTAAATATACATTCATCTTTATTTATTTCTTTAGATTAATTAATTTTATTATATCTTTATCCTTTTTTTTTTATATAAAAGGGGAAGTAGTAAAATTAAATATTGTCCTTTAGTAAAAAATTGGGGTAGGGATAGGACAGGGGGTTATAATAAATTTTTATCCTCATCTAATAATCATACATAATTCCTTATCCTTTTTTTAATTAAAAAGGGGGTAAGGACAATTAATAATTAATAATAGGAAAAGAACTAAATAAACAAAAATTAAGGCATATATATATTATAAATCTAAGATAATAATCTATTATAGTACTTTTTGCTGGTATTTTGCTTAATTTTTGTAATGCCGGTTAACCAAGATAAAATAAATTGAGGTAAGTATATGGCATACTTATTTTCCCTTTAGAGAACTGAATAAAAAAGTAAATGGTAAGCATGTAATAAATAATCACAAAAAGAATAAGAATAGAACCAAAGATAAAATATATTTTTTAATAATTTGTAATAAAAGGATTTGCTAATAGTATACCTATGAAGTTAAATCCGCCATAAGTTATTAACTATGGCCATTAATACTAATGAAAAAGTAATTGTAAAGAATGATTTGAAATAAACCTGCATATTTCAAATTAAGATACTATACAAATTACAATAAAATGCAAAATAGATAATAGTTACATAAACATAGGTTCTCTTCATGGTGTTCAACTACCATTTCTCTATCTGTACTTAACATTTTACTTATGGCATAATAGAGAAATTTCTTCTTTGAAGAATGAAGGTATGTATTTAGGTAAAATAGGCTCTATATTAGATTTCTTAAATCTATCCAAAACAACAAAAAAGAATACAAAGTATAATAAGATTAGACTTAAAGCGATAAAGTTAAATAATTTAAAGTAAATAATATTTTATCTATAAACAACTTTATACTTAAAATTGTATTAAATTAAAATATATCAAAACAACTAGCACCAAAAATAATAAACCTTTTTTCCATATACTCCAATTTTTTTATTAGAGATAATAAAAATAATACTGATTTATGTGAATTATTTTGATCTGCATTATTAGCTATATCTATATTTACATTATACTTTTTAGGTATAATGTTAAAGCAGTTATATATTCCAAACATAAGAACTAATGTACCTGCTGTAGTAAATGCTAATCTACCATGAGTCATAATTCTCATTGCTTGTAATTTAGAGCTATCTTTTTTTAAAATTATCTAAATTAAATTTATTACCGGCTATCATAACCTTTAACCAACCTTTCCAAAACATAAGACTCGTAAAACCGAAAAAAGAATAAGGTCCATAGACGCCCACTACTTCAGGTAATTGTTTCTGAAGTACGTTGTATTAAATCAGAAAGTTTATCCAAGTCCAATACCAATTTTTTGTCCTCTGTGATATCTATTAACTTACCAGGAGTTACAGATTTAGTTTGTATTGCATCAGACATAGGCGCATTATAACCAAAATTAATTTTAATCCTTTAAATCATTAGCTAATCCTTCCCAAGAACCATCTTTTTTATTTTTTTCTAGTATAGAAAAATTAATTAATTTTTGCAAGGGAGTATCACCAGGAACTTCACTGATACTATCCTTAAATTTAGAAAGAAACTCATCATCATTATCATTTTTAGATAATGCTTGGTTTATTATATCACTAAGTTTTTTTTTCACCAAAGAACTTGGACATTTTTGAATCTTTATAAAAATTAGGAAAGGCCTCCTCAAAAGAAGATGTATCCTCTGAAATCAAATCGGATACTGTTTTGGACTCACTATTTTTAACTATCTCCTCTAACCCCTGTAACATTTTAGTTGCATCAACTTCCTGGTATTTGTTGGGATTAGCCTGAGGATTCGTATTATCCATAAGTAAAAAATGAGTGCCGTGGAAATTATTTCACGGGATATATACTACCTGTTCTAAGTTGAACGGGTATAATAGAAAATTTCTTATTTGTCATTAAGATATTCATATTAATAAAAAAAAAAATAAAAACACACA
Organism: Irpex lacteus; assembly: GCA_001986395.2. Classification (NCBI taxonomy): domain Eukaryota; kingdom Fungi; phylum Basidiomycota; class Agaricomycetes; order Polyporales; family Irpicaceae; genus Irpex; species Irpex lacteus. The sequence continues at coordinate 7,253 of MQVO02000316.1, forward strand.
TCAAAAGAATTGACTATACCTATTTTATTTATTCTAAAAATAGATAATAAAATAAGAAGATAAAGTTTAACTTAATTTCAATTAAGTTAATTAGTCTTAATAAACATATTCTGTTTAATTTGATTGCTTAGTGTAGAATATTATATTATTCTATTCCTTTTATTTAATAAATTTAAATTTTTATTTATTAACTTAATAAATAATTTAATAGAAATATTTAGCTAAACAGTTCTAGGGTTAGAAGGAAGTATAGTATTAGCTCTAGCACACGGATTTTTATCCTGTGGCTTATTTATATAAAATATATGCAGGTGCCGTATTATACAATAGAACTGGAACAAGAATGACTTCTTTTTATAGATAAATACTACCAAACCCAAAAAACTAGGGTCGCGGTAGAAATAATCCCCAAAAAAACTAGTTAGAATTATTTATAATACCTAGTTTTTGGGGATGTTTTTTGGGGAAGTCTACTTTTATTTAAAAATTCTAAGTATAAAAGTTCACATGAATAAGTGGAAAGTGGATAGTAACTAAATTATGTTTAAAAAACATCTAAATTTTGATTTTATTTTTATTTATTCCCTTTTTTATAAAATAAGGAGGTAAATACAGGAGGAATATGAAAGCACCTGGACTCGAACCAGGACTTTCTCCTTAAAAGGAGACACTCAAACCACTCAAGTTCTGCTTCCTTATTGTATCTATTGATATTAGCTTACCCTCCTAACACAAACCTATTAAAAAGAATATAAATATTTCTTTTTTTAAGGCATAAACTCTCCACTTATCCACCCTGCCCCTTATTTTATATTTACATAATCAGATTTCGAACTGATGACATCTATTTGGAAGACAGAAGTTATACCCCTTAACTATACTCGCTTATCTTTATATAAAAAAATTAGATATATAATATCAATTAAAAAAAAATAACAATATATTACATAATTTTTTTATTGTAATATATTTATACTCTTTTATGCCCTTTAATACTTTATTATAGCTTAAAATAAAAAGAAAAGGTGAGATTAAAAATTATTGTAATAATTTTTAATAAAAGAACATCATATATATTTAAAATCATTAATTTTATGTTTCCCCTTAAAATTTATACCTATTTGACTATCTATTGTATAAATATATAATTATCCTAAAACCTAATTTAATTAAAATAGAGTAGTACTTTGTGTTTTAAAAAATTGCCTGACAGTCAAAAAGAGTTTAATGCTGAAGCAAATCAACTTAAAAAAATTATCCTTCATTTTTCGATAAAGAAAGTGAAAACACTACAAAGGAAGGTTTAGAGCAACTTAAGGAATATCTTGAACAGAAGCTAAACAAGCTAAAAAAAATATGATGAGGTTAATACTTATCATGAAAATAAAAAAATTAAACAAGATTTTAGCCAAGTTGTGAATGATTTAAAAAATTTACAGTAAGGATAATAATGAAGTTATTAAAATTTAAATTTAAGCTACTATAGCTCAACGGTTAAAACAGAGCACTGTTAATTGTCTCAATAGGGCATGATAATATTAAAATGATACAGTAAATTATTAATAATTATTATATAGCTACTTTCCTTATTCCCGGGAGAGCTAGCTCTCACTGTATTACCCTGGCACAATATTTAGACAGGACTATAAATTTATATCAATCATTCTTTAATATAAACCCTTAAATTTAATTAATTACAAATAACAATTACATACAATTAAGTACCTTCACTATAATCCCTAACTGCTGGACACTATTCTCCTTTTTTTTTTATTAAGGCAACTAAAAAATATTAAACTCGAACCAATACTAATTTTGTGTGTAAAACAAATGCTATACCAATTAAGCAAATCCCTTTTGTGTATATTTTATTAATAAAATAATTATACTCCTATACTACTAAACCTGTGTCGGTTTAGGGTACGATAATATCATGGTATTAGGCCATAACAATTACATTGTTTTCTTGACCCCATACATCTTCCGATGCACAAGATTTGCTGTAACTCGCTCATCGGCTAATAACCTTAGAGATCGTCCTAACTCAAGACTGTACAACATTGTCTTGAAACCCTTTTACTTACGGTGTGTATGATTATACATACATTATACTACTCATGTTGACATTATCACTTCCACGTCGTCCAAATAATAAATCACTATTCTTCAATCGAGTGGAATGCTCCACTACTCCTTAATTTATATATTTTTTATGTTATACAGATTAACTAAAGGCATAGTTAAAGATTCTACTTCTAATTAAGACCAACGGTTTCATTTTATTGCTTCAGGGCACCCTATAAGAAATAAAATGAAAAGAGGGACCTCTTTTCTCAAAAGGAAACTCCTTTACGGTAAGAAGGGGTGAGCTGTAAACTCAGTAGCTAGATGCTTTTAAGAGTTCGAATCTCTTGTTTCCTAAACTATTTTTAGTTATATAGCCACGTTTCTCAGATATCGCTTTTGCAATTATTACAGGATTAGTTACAGTATCAACTGGATTAATCTTAGAACATTTAATATTAAGAGATATATGGATAGTATATAAAGAAGTGCAAACTGAAGAGAAAACTTTAGATTCAATTGTAGATTCAACTCTAGATCAAATAGTAGATTCAACAACAGAAATTGGAATACAAGTAGAGCCTCTAGAAACTTACACTCAACCTATTGATTCTATTGCTAATATTCCTAATTTAGATTATCCTGTAATGGAACCCACTTTAATTAGTAGTATACCTGAAACTTAATTTTTTTTAAATCCGAACGAATAACTTTTTATTTTAATTAATTTTTAGTTTAGTTATATAATATTTCAGGCTTATATTACAAAGGGTTATATTACAAGGGGTTATATTACAAGGGGTTATAAAATAAGATTATATTATATTATATTACACTATACTATTTAACTTCAATTTTCATTTAAATATAAGG
>MQVO02000082.1:0-48667 GCA_001986395.2 Irpex lacteus
TGCTGCCGCGATGTTGCCTGTGTCAGGGGTAAGCTGCTTATCAGATAATAAAATCAGGCATGATGATAATCAAACGAACCTATGTACCCCGCCCCAAACGTAGTGTCTACGCGTATTCGAGGCGAAGAAACATCTGCGAAATTTATCAGAGGGCTCATGAAGAGGTTGTGCAAGTAGCGACTCTGTGGTCTGACCGAAGACGGCCGATCATCGATAATAGGGGGAAGGCCTATATACTCTCGATTCCGTTTTTCCGTCGAGCCGCTCTTGAAGCCATTAGAGTGGCTATTAGCTGCCGCCTGGTGGCGTATTAGTACTTAGTACTCGACCAGAGATCGAACCAGAGATTAAAGGTAGTAGGATTCAGATCGTCCAATGAATGCAAGGTACGCCCGCGGATAAACAGAAGAAATTCGAGTTGGAGGCTGGGTCTTTGGCGCCACTGACAAACATGAAATTTCATGAGTGCAAATTAGCAACATGGTCCGAGAATAGCGCCCTGAAGATCTGAATTAACGTACCTTAACGTTAATCTGGTAGGCTTGTAGTCGCATGTATGGACATCTCCTTTGCAACGTCGAACGCATGGCAGAAATTCGTAGAATACGGTTGTTCAGAAGAGCCAGCGCCACCATCTTGGGGGCTCGACGTGGCAATGATCGAAAGTAACAGTGAGCGGACGAGACGCTGATATTCTCCGGGCAGATGACCAAAGTTTCTGGCAGTCACTCAGTCTTCAGGCTTTTCAGGCTGGTCATTCTCGGTCGCCTGACATTCGAGAAGAAAGAGGTAGTGCTGTGGCGTGCACTATCATGATGCTTCGGTTCGACGACATGTCCGCTTCACATGCTCACGAATATTGCGCACCCTTTCAGCTAGACCACGCAAGCGACACATCAAGCGTATTCGTCTTCAAATTGCGAAAGTCATACTCACCGCATGTAGTCTGCTGGTTTCCTCCAAGTTAATACGGACACGGTTGATGGCGTAAGCGGGGCTCATATCGGCATCGTCGGAGCTTCAAGTTTTAATCCTCAGTCGACGTCGCTGAAATGTGTGTGATAAACTGTGATTCTCCATACCTGCCAGGCCGTACTGTCGAAAAGCCTCCAGGCTTCGACACGAAATAACTGAGGCGATCGAGGTACCTGTATACCTGGAAATTTGACATGAGCAACCCTCCACAGCGTCCCGTACGTTCTGAGAACTCACGAGCTACAATCTCTCGTATGGCCTTCCAGGAGTGGGTCGGAAGGAGCTCAGCTGGCTTTCTGGTAACTATGAATCTCGCTCAGTTCGCGTGCTATCTCACACAGTGATCCACAGGTCTGCCTTACTTGATGACCTCGAACAGAAGGCCATGCCTCTAGTCTAATACAGGAAGGGCCAACCATTCGCATGGTTTGGCGTAATACCTTGTTCCTAAGAGCAGACGTCAGCTACGAACAGCGCTCTGCTCATTGTTCAGCAGCAGTTATGCATCTGACCCATCGCAAGCTCTCATAACGGACTACGGATGCATTGCATCACATCAACCGTACTGTACTGAATGAACGCATTTTCAAGGAGAGCGCGTCGATCGGAACACCAAATGTAGATCCCTCTCGCTCATAGCCCTTACAACGCCATGCTTACATGGTGAGTTGACATCCTCAATTCTCATGCTCTCGTTTTAGTCCCTTACTCAGGTATTTGTTCGCAGCTGTCCTTTTTGCGAGTCAATGCATATACCGTGGGCATGTCTTGCCGGCACCTACAGCTCATCATTCTTACAGCTTCACTTAGGTTTACTGTCCGTCTCAAGCAGTGCGCCTGTGGCGCCAGCTGTCACTACTATTCAGTGATGAAGCGTCTTATCTGACATATCCGGTCGGCTGTATCAGCTGGTAACGAAAGAAATGCTGATCATCGCCTACCACATACTCACGGACTTGTCTAAGATGGAACCCTGGACGTGCAGCGACCATGCCTTAGAGAATAGGCGTCTGGGGTCTTGCGATCTGTGTGCTGTACGACACCCAGGACCTCTTATCCACGATGCTGTAGATGAACTATGCTCAATTGCTGAAACACGTCATAAAGAAATCGCGCTACGATGGATCGGAGCGCATATTCAATCCACTGCGGGACCATCAGTACTATTATTACGGAACTTGGCGCAGCCGGGACTTTTGGTTAGTCGCCTGCATAGTCAATGTGCGGCCGTAGCATGCCATATAGATCGAAGGTATAAAAGGTGAGTGCGAGCAACCTTGATTATGCTGTTACCGTTCTCCATACAAGCGGAATGACTCGTTTTCTTGCATCTCTGCTCGTCTCTTATGCAGCGTATACTTCCGCCACCGTTCTAACATCCACTGATCCCGTCTGCGTCGTAGGAGCCGGTCCCAGTGGTCTTACCATAGCCCATGAGCTCGAAGCCAAAGGATACAAAACAGTTGTCTTCGACAAACAGCCCGAGGTAGGAGGGAAATGCCAAGAGTTCTATGACGGGCCTGATCAGTAAGCTGGTATCCTCTTTGTCGTATGGCGGCGTCTCTTACGACCTCTTAGGAGTATTTACCACCCTCTTGGAGCTTTACTCTTCACAAATCAGACCTACGTGAACACGATTCCCCTGATCAACGCTGCCAATGTTCCCATCACACCTGGTATTTCGATGCCTAATGGTTGGCAATATTGGCTTTATGGCCCAGGAGAGTCCGCAAATAATGTAACGAGGATGCCCAACGTCACTGCCATACAGACAGCTCTGATCGCCGCTGAATATGCAAGATACGTTGCGGAATGGGCAGTCGAATTCGCACCGCTATATACATCTCCGAGATATACTGTGAGCACTGTCTGGTGCCTGATCAGGATAAGGAGAACTGATTTCCGTTTTAGCATGGAGTACCGCATAGCCTGACAGTACCTATGTCTCAGTGGTTATCTACCCATGACTATGTGGCCTTGCCCACGGTTATGGAGGCGGGAATGGTTCCGTACGGGTATGGCGATATCACCCAAACACCAGCAGTACGTCTTCTCGCGACCAGTTATGAAGGTTATGCACTAAACGATCACAGGTTTACATGCTACAATACTTCACACCTGACGTTCTAGGGGCGTTCCTGGGAATTACTTCAGGCTACATTGTAGGTATGTTGTATTGTTCTGCATACTGATGTCATACAAGGACGAGCTACACTAAACTTCGACCGCCCTAGACTTCCACAAAGTGTTCGTTCACTATTCTACCTCAGTACGGGGGCCAATTCGGGTGAACGCAACCGTGACGAGGATCGATCGTAGTACCTCTACTCCGATCATTACTTACGGCTCCAACGCGACACAAGTATGCTCAGACGTAGTTCTCGCGTTTGCACCAACCCTCGCGAACCTCCATGCAATTGACATGCCGCTCTCATCTAACGAGAGCGCCGTCTTCTCCAAAGTTGGCATCACCGCTTACTGGTCCTCTGCCACGTCGACGAAGATCGCCTACCCGTACTTTTACCAGCAAAGCCCGCCACAGCCTCTCGGCGCTCCCGTAGGCTTCTTGCGCGTCTTCAACGACTCACCTGTCGCGACGACGTACTCCTGGGGACCCATTGGTAGTAACCTCTCCATTGACGATGTGACTCGGCTTCTGGTCTCAACTCTGACCGCGGTACAAACTGGTGCTGGTATCCCCGATCCCACTGTTACTACAGACGACGTCAAAGCGATCCGCCAGTGGGACTATTTCCCTCATTTCAACACGGCCGATTTAGGTTCAGGAACTTACGCGAAGTACAATGCTTTGCAAGGAGAACTACACACGTATTATTCTTCCGGCCTCAATGGGTTTGAGACTGTTGAGTTCGCCATTAGGGCCGGAAAAGATCTAGCTCGCTCCTTCTTCTGAATGTATGATATTTTGATACCCAAGTGCATTACTGCAATGGAACTTCAAAGAAGATATTCACGGTCATTCAGGCTAGTGGTAGTTAGGAATCAGGATACCTGAGCGCGCATATCGCACGACGAATGTATAATGTGACTGGAAATGTGCCAGTATCATGTCTCATGCTGCATAAAGAAGGATGTTGTCGCGACGAAAGTCGAAGCCACAGCGTGTTTCAAAGGGGATATGCAAATAGATCGTAGTATTCTAAGCCACATGTGCAATCATTCTATACTTACTTTCTGATACGAATCATCCCATACATTTTCACATACGCGTCCTCAGACGTACTGCTTTGCTGTCCCATGAGCTCCGCACCCATTGTCGTTTGTTGAATGCCAGTATATTTCTTCGGCATCTCGCTGTAAAGTCCAAGTTTGGCATGAGTTTATCACCAGAGACGTAGTTCATTGTACTTACTTGCCCGTGCTTTAATTCGGAGCCCGAAACAATCGTTAGTGATCGAAAGAGAACAGGAGACTGACCAGGTAGTGGGTCAGGTTTACCATACACCTACACCCCAAACTAAGAAATACTTACTGAGTGCACTGGGGCGGGTGAACGTGGTCCGGTTGTGGATAAAGTTGTTAGTTCAACCCCGAACTTGCTTGTGTGATCGGCGGTTGCGTTTCTCATGACAATCTGGCGAGCATTCAGGCTGCTCCCGTACGAATGGTTATTCAGGAGATCCGTGCTAGTTTGAAAAAAAACGCACAGAGCGAGCATGGAGTTCGCATATACTAGAGAGTTTGTTTATTGAGTGTTTGCATGGCTTTTTGATTGAAATTGCGCTTACTGACTTTTGGCGATGAGCTGTACCACGCCACCAAACTTGAACGTAACGCTGGGCTCCGCGACGTGAACATTGAGCTTGAATATGACCTGTCTCAAAACAAGCCTCTTCTCGCTGGTGATATAACATACCGCAATAATCAAGCCCACGGATGTGAGCCTAACCGACATAGGTCAGCGATGATATAGAGTGGACGGATGTTGGGTTGCTCAAATTGAGAAGGCTGTTCACCATATTCCTCGTACTCCTAGAATACATTATTTCAGACGATAAACTTCAGTAGCAGAACAAGCCCGTTCACCTTTTTATCACCTTTGAGCGGTCTTGTATGAGGTAACGCATCAAGACGACCGTAATGGATGCATCTAACGTTGAGAACATGACATGTTAATCTACGTCGGAATCAGCTGAATTGTAAGGGCACGCACGATTGAACCTGACAATATATGAGACGAGGAAAGAGAAGACTCACTTTTGAATGATGATCCGACTCGGACGACGCAAAGGAAGTCAACTTGAGGAGGTACTAGGAGTCGATGCTTAAGCGCCCAAACCTTCACGTGAGCTTCGCTGAATCCCGACACAATCCGATCTGGCCGATCCCGCCTCTAACAGAAGAACCCATGCAGGCATATAACTTAAGGTAGAGACCGCATTGAATCTAACTTGATCCTTCCTCACGGAATGTTTTGTAGACACGTAGGGCATTCATGACCTACGGAGATATCGCTCTCCCTATGCTACTTCAAGCATATCGCTAATGAGGGAAGAGCTACATGCACGAACACTAATATATCTGCCCGCGGTTAATATGTCATCATATTACTGCAAGACACGGTCTGCAACCTCGAGAGAATCAAGATTATGTCTTTGCCGATCGCGTATATCTACGACTCGAAAGGCGAAAAGCTCGCTGGACGTAGGTACAGCCTGATTGCCTGAGTACTCACTTGTCTAGTCATATCGAAAGAGCACAGTTTCATTTTACTCCTGGTTATATGAGACTCTGTACCATGTAAGCACAGCCTTGCACTTTTGACGAAAATGCTGACTTCTTGAACAGTATAGGGCTTCTCTTACGGTTGTGTGACTAGTCTATGTCTCAGCGCCAGCGCTAGGGCACGGCAGCCATATGTCCTATGCTCTCGCAAGGATTGTTACGAGTAATTGTCACGATCCAGTATGATTGCTCGCACTCATGTCTTTGATCATACTACTGACAAGGTGGCATGTTAATCGTTCTGCCACCGACGCGCATTGCCCTTTCCAAGCTCAACACGATCGTGTGTTCATTCGCCTCGTAACGCAGAGAGAAACGCTTCCTTTGGTCGTAATTGTTAAAAATATTGGACGTATGTTTCTTGTGGTGGCTTCATCGTGTTAACCGTTGCATCGGCAAGAGGCTGTGTACGAATACATGTGGGTTGTATGCCAGCTGACCTCAATATAGCATGACCCTATGTTACTCACCTTATCTTCCAGAAGATTGCGAATAACGTTGGCTGATGCAGGAGAGCAGCGTGACTCGTCATCAACCTCGAGTTACATAACCAAGAACGGACATTCAACTGGACTGTAAGTTCAACTCACACACGCTATCTTTGAATGATCTATGTCATATAGATTATGCCTTTCGCAGGACCAGGGCTATCGGTGTCTCGCCATATAACATCTCTATGGTAAGCATGTAGGCTATCAGCATACAGTTGCCTATGCAGCTAATCGAACTTCCCATTCAATTTCATACTTTGAAGCATCTGGAGAGAGGCTCCAGATGCAATTCATTGAGCTCAGTTTCGACCTTCCCGTCGTTCCCAGTTCTCAACCGATGACCAACCTATTCACTCCCATCTTGAAAGGCTGATATTGGATGTAATCTTACCTGGCTGATGCCGTAAGCTCTTACTTAAATCATATTCAATCTAATACACTAACACCGATAGTTCTAGGTTTACGATTCGAACTCTATAGATTGCATATCATTCGTCCTCCGACTCCCGTCAATGTATTCTAGGTAGCGTAGCTCTCTGTTCCCACTGTGCGCGCACTTACCGGAGCCTATAGAACTAACCCTTGCTATAGCCTCAAACGATGACCTCAAGTTCAACGCCTATGGCCATCTGGTACTCGTGTGTGATCTCTCTTTGTTAGCAGGGATAGGAAGCTGATCTTGTTAAATCGGTGCCGTATCAGAGAATGACAGGTCTCGGTGATCGGTCTTTGGACGGTCTCCAAAACCGGAGAGGTGACGATTGGGTCTGAGACCCTAGTACGAACTGAAGCCGCCTCGTCCTATGTGTCAATATCTTGCCGTTCGCATGGGTAACTTGGTGTCAAACTCTTTTGATGGATTGATATTGGTAGGTGCTATAAGATTGCACACTGAGTCCTGACGGTAGACCCTCCATTTTGACCCCAGTACCGATACCTCTAGTCGTCATCGGTTTACAATCAATATGGCTACCTTCAACTTCATCGAAAGCTTGATAGGCCCAAACTTCATATTTATCTAGCTTTCATTCATGTAAGTCTGCCATTTGTTGCTAATACATTGTGTCTGAACTGTTATCAGCCTTTACGGGATATTTATTGCACAGATTTACTTCTATTATACCACGTATCACGATCACTGGAGCGTTAGGCTTCTCGTTCTTATTCTGTGGTATGTAGCATATTACCAACGGTACATTCAGCACGTTGAGTTTGTATCGCTTCACAGCATACTTGAAACCTCGCTTGTTGCCACTTGCGTTCATATGGCATACACGTATGTCGTGATTGACTGGGGTAACTTGGAGAAAGCATTGGAAATCGTATGGTGAACTTAGACTGCTTTCTGCTTGTTCGAGATGATACTCAACCATACTATCAGGAGTATAGGAGTACGCACCATGGTTATCCATGATTTAAATACTCCACTGACGCGAGATCCACGTCCATCACCGTCGTTACCGTTAGACGTCAATATATCTCGAGGTACGCATCTCATTCTTGGATAGCTGTGTCTAGAATTCAAGCCCCACCCTATCGTTTAGCTCGTCATAAGTGGCCTCGTGCAGTCGTAAGTCAGACGTCTGGTAATCAACCGAATCTTATAAAATGACGTATACTCTCAGCCACTACATATATAGGATATGGCGCTGTGAGGAATTGATTACTCCCATGACGTTGCACATATACTGATGATAGACTTCGCTTAGTATGCCACAACCCTCCTGTCGTGGTGTATCTGGTACTGTTATCCAGTGCTCGCGTAATGACAACTACTAATGCATATTGCTTGTGGTAGGTTACCGTGTATTGTGTTCGGCTTGGTGGGTTATGTGCTTTTCATCTTAAATCTTCTTACTTTCGGGCTTACACAAGGTCCAAATGTAGCAATAGGTTTCAGTGAGCAACATGATACTTTCTATCCTCGGCCAGACGTGGCACTAACAGTACGAATCATTCAGGGGCTACAGCGTATGCGTAAGCTAGCATGCCTGGTGCAGGAAGTTCCACATGCCACTAATCTTACCGCCGACTTCCTGGTTGTACAGGTGTATGTCTTCGACGTGGTAGTACACGGGCTGCACTCACTATAACTCTCAGGTTGAATATTCGCCAAGGAATCAAACGCAATGCAGCTTTGGACGATACCTATTCCCTTCAACTATCTAACTTACCCGTCAATCATATGTCCATCGGGCCAACCGTGGTACGTCATGTCAGATAGCTGCCTCGAACTTCTGCCTCTAATGACTGCCATTATGGCTAGCAACCCACAAAAATCCAGGTCATGCACGACTCCGTCTCCACGAGTGATGATTGGGTAAGCATACATACTAGGAACACACCCTGGCAAAGCGAGATCAATAATATTTTCTTAGAGCAATAACAAGCCAGCGCAGAACGTGGGTGCGGCCTCTGTATCGAATATCTCTGCAAACGGGAAACACGGGCCTCCAATTGTGGCTTAAGTCGTCAACTACAGAAAATAACCCCAACTCTTCCGGATGTCTGCTCGGATATAGCTCGATTTCGGACATTCTATGACCTTTCTCTCTCCCCGTATGCCCGAGTACTTATCAATCATTTTCTTCATAAATCCGTATCGTCTGCGAGCATCAAATTTGTCGTATGGATAAAGGTTACTTATGAGCTACGAGTGTGAGAGACAGAAGTATTACTTAGCAGCGTTGTCGTACGCTCACTTATCAGTCCAGATACCCGAATCAACTGCGAATTTTGATCGATTCGGACACTATTCACGCGCTTTAGCATTTGCATGGTGGATCTCTCCATGGCTAAGCAAGACGTAGATCGAGGGAGAGCGACGCGTCTCGCGAGCTCGTGGATCCTTGCTTAACCTCCCCAAGTATACTACATTCAGTAGCAGCGTACAGTGATAATATAGCGAAATAAGTACTACATGCTTCCCCTACTTCCCACGGTAATATTCATATATGTCCACTGGTAGCAGCAATCTCAGTGTTACTGGACCCCCTTCTTCGCTCGCTCGCTCAAAAGAATGACTGAACCAAATCTTTCCCCGCGCGAATGGCAAATTCAACAGTCTCAAACCCGTTGAGCCCAGATGAGTAATACGTATGTTGCTTTCCCTGTAACGCGTTATACCGCGCGTATATACCGTCCGCGAGGTCGGCGGTGTTGAAGTGAGGAAAGTAATCCCACTTTCGAATAGCCTTCACATCCGATAGGGCCACCTCTGGATTCCGTATACCCTGCCCAGCCTGAATAAGAGTTAGAGCATTGGCGAGAAGTTGAGTGACATCTGCGGTTGTCAGCGAGGATCCCTTAGCTCCCCATGAATATGTCGTAGTGATGTTTGAGTTGTTAGAAACTCGTAAAAAGCCGACTGGTTCGCCTAGCGGCCTCGGAGGGACTTGCTGGTATAGCGACGGGTACGTAATCTTCGTCAATGTAGCAGATGACCAGTAAGATGTGACGTTGACTCTAGAGAAGACGTCGTTCTCGTCCCGAGACATCGTCATATCGATTGGATGTAGGTTCTCTAAAGTGGGGGCGAAGGCAAGAACCACGTCGGAGCATGATTGAATCCCTGTAGCGCCAGAAGATGTATAGGTGATAATGGGTCTATGCGAACCACGATCTATCTCTGTGGTAAGATAACTGAATTTCCAAGTGAACGAGCGCATGATAAACGCACCAATCTTAATGACAGTCGTGTTCAGATGTAAAGTGCCGGCGAGTGACCGTGAGAAATGGACGAAGACCCTGTGATAATCTGAGACCGCACGGGTTGGCACTCATACACGAACGAGGCGATACACGACGAGAACGCACCCACGATATAATTCACTTTAAGCCCAAGGAAGGCGCCGATGATTTCCGGAGTGAAGTATTGCAACATGTATATCTGCACATAATGGGGTCATTGAGAGTTTCGACAGGAAATATCTCGTCACGTACGGCAGGTGTCTCATCAATGTGCCCGTATCCGTACGGCACCATACCTTGAGCCATGATGTCCGGCAAGGCTACATACTTACGCGAGGCTAACCATTGTGATATGGGAACGGTGTACTCCTTAGGTATCCCGTACTGATACACAAATTAGCATGAAATCTCACCACCGTCGTTGGGGAATTGACTTACGGGGTAGCGTAATGAAGTATATAGTGGGGCAAATTCGTGCATCCACTCGGTAGTGTATCGCTCGAACTCTGCACTTAAGAGAGCAATCTGGGTGGCATCGATGTTGGGCATCGTCGTAACTGTACTGGCTTCCGGCCCCGCACCGTAGAGCCAGTACTTCCATCCGGCGGCCATTGAAATACCGGGCTGAAGAGTAACATTTGCTGCTTTGATGAGCGGAAGAGTATTGACGTAGGTGTGATTGGTGAAAAGTAAAGCTCCTAGTGGATGGTCCGTGCTGCGAGCAAAGTTATTGGCGCATGTGCACTTTACACACGCAGCAGTACTCACTTGTCGGTCGCATGGTGATACTGCTGACATTTCCCTCCCACTTCTTCTTGCTTATCAAAAATCACCGTGTCGTAACCTCTTGATTGGAGTTCGCTCGCAATGGTGAGGCCACCAGGCCCTGCACCAACGATACAAATCGGAATTCTGGGCACATGTGTGCCGGTCCATGACAGCAATAAGGAAAGGCAGAAAACGCAGCCGAGGAGAAGGGGAGCACAGCGAACGACGAGGCTTTCAGGGACCCACGACGATACGCCCGGGGTTTTGGTGTATACTTTGGGTTGGGACATGGTGATGTCGTTGACAAGCTCTGAGGGTGAGGGCCGCTACGCCACCTCCCGTGCCTTATTATTTAGCGGTAGCACCAAGCCTGAGTCTGCGCCTTGACGTGAACCTGGTTTAAACGTGGCACTGCAGTTTCATAGCATTCGCAATATAGCGAGAACCTATAGCAGAAGTTAGTTGATTGTGGTTGCGCCTGTCGTACATTCGCCTACCGTAGGACTCCTGCCCTCCCGCTAATGGCGCAATGGGCTGAAGACTGTCTGAGGTACAACCCGTGGAAAGCTTGTGCTATGAATACAGCGTGTAAAGGCAAACGTGTCCACAAATCGCCCGATAGCAGCCGTGTAAAGGGACCGAAGAAGCATTGTATCGGTCTCGTCATGCCCTGCGCGCGAGGAAGACCGAAGACCCCTTAACCACGCCAAGGACCGCCATTGCGAGAGACGGTTGTCTGCCGGGGACAGACCACGCTGCTTGTTGATGACAGCACTGACTATTCAATTGTTAGCTATGCCACCATGCTTGTAAAGCTGACGAGTAAATGATCTGATGTGCTGGCCGAGCGCAAGTAGGAGTCGGGTGTACCTTGATGACTGTATCATAGGCACGCCCTGAGAGTAAGAGCAATGTTTGATTCCTGCGGCGCCTTGTGGTATCATTCATGTGGCTAGCAATTAAAGCGTAAGAGAGATAGACACCGTCATAACGCTGAAATGCCAGTGCACCGTACTTCTCGTCCTGGGCCTGGAATCCCACAGAAGAGCTCCTCCCTGTTACCCGAGTGGCTCGTTAGCAAATTACGCAAACAGTGCACAGTGACATTATGCTGTTGATAGTCATGAGTATCATGTATCGTGTGGCGTTATCATACAACCCACGGCCCTCACCTGCATGCACGCGCATGACGCACGGTAGTACACTACTGGCAGAATCACATGGCAATACCGAGTTCTTGCATGACATGAGCATTGGAGAAGTTTCGGAAGCCTTCATGTTCACGACACCCCAGAATGCAAAGTTGAGCGGTCTTCAAGACACCGCGCGCTAGAAGATCGTCGCACTACAGAAGTGTAAGAGACGCCGGCTACAGCGCAAACGCCCAATTTATATCCGCATCAACCCGACTCGGCATACTTCCGGTTGCTCCCAGCCGGTGTTGAACGTTGAACAAAGATCGATGACTTCTTGAACAAGTCCGACTTGAAGTCAAGTACTTACAGTGTTCGCTCGTGTTATGTAGGTATCTATAGCAGCGGAACGAGGGTTTTAGCTTATGATACTGCCAGGCCGTGGTACCTTTCACCTACTCGAAGCACCTAGTACCTGCCAATGCCCGGTTTCGCAAGTTATACATATGGACTATAGGCCAACAACAGACCGCAAAAGACAACCTGTTTTTGGTGAGATGTTCTTGTGACTCGCTACCCTACGGATGCTTCTTAGTAACCGCAGGATACGATAGATTGCAACGGTGAAGTACATTTACCTATGTCTGATTCCTGAAGGCTGACTTTAATCTTCACGAATCAGACACGGATAAAGATAGCTATTGCAAGTGATGCCAGCATGCTCCAGCGAGTAATGATGCATTTTCTCGTTCGCTTGAGACCAATGTAAACGGTCTCGTCTGCCCCTGGCCAGAGGTGAGTGTACGATGCGATGCCAGCTTAGAACCAACGACTTATCTCTTTACGTCGGGTAGTCGGTAGGATTGCGAGAAGAACACCGTGATGAAACAATGTGTCCAACCTCCACAGTGATCAAGGATACAAATGCGGGATGGCTGCCATGGACAGTGTATTCCACCCTCGCGATGCATGCCTGTATTTGTACTTCCGGCCAGAAGGTGCGAGGGTATGCGAAGGAAGATATCAAAACGCGGTGGACGCATGCTACACACGCTTCGCATTCTTCTACCGAGGCCTTACCATCGAAACAGTAGTTCTCCCGCTCATCTCGCGTCATTCAGTCTGTTGTCAAACGGCTGGAGAAGTGCGTATCAATTACTTTGTCCACTCACACAATAGTAGTACTTGCGTAGATGGGCTCTCTGGTGAGTTCGAACTCTGACTTTGTCACGACTGCTCACGATTCAGTATCATTGCGGACTCCGTCTGTTATCATCATGCACCGCTGGCTACTGTCAGCAATCAGAAGTGCAACTGTCCAAACCACGCTGCTGATGAATGGAACAGGCTTCCGAACACAAGTATCTGATTTGATACCATACCTAACGTCACCGCCGGGAGAGCATGGCCATGAACAACCTTGCTCGCCGTTGCGCGCGCGCTATCAGATATCATAGTAAGTTGCTTCATTCATGGAGTCGATGACGCGCCCAACATCTATTGTCGCAAAGTTACTGAGCGAGGAAACCAAGAAATGACGTGTTTTGGGACCTATGACAGCCAGCTGTGCAAACAATCGTCGCCCGTTGTCATATTGTGTTAGATGGCTGCAGCATGGATCAAGAATTCGTGATGCATCCCCCTACCAGGTGCTCCAATAAGCTCTCCATATCGCCGTGTTTATCGAGCTGGCTAGCGGTCTCCCTACGGCCATTGGACGGATTGCCAACACGAGAGGGAGGCACACGATCCGCAAAATTTCCAAATGCTTGTGGCACGTCTTGAAGACGTGATATGCAGCCCAATAGTTACGGGAAATTGTGCTTCGAGTTTATATCATGTGAGTACGGTCGTCATATCGTGAAAAATTACTTATGCTCTACATTGGGATGTTCTCGGGGCCGTGAAAGAGTTGACAGTATCTTTTTTCCCTGATATGCCAACGCGGATCGCCTTGCCGATGTGATAACAACTAGATCCTCTTCGTTGTAAGTTTTGGCACAAACATCGATATCATGCCTTGTAATTGCTACTTCGCGATAGAGGCTATTGGTAATGCATCATATGGAATCCTGATGTAGGCGGCCCACGGATCCTGGATACTTCCCATCTAACCAGTAGGTGACACTATTAGCAAGGTAGCTTCTCCCACGAAGCTGATACTACTGGTGATACCTCCGACTGAATGTAGTATTCACACCACTCTCGTTGAACTCACTTCATTTGATACACAGCGCCACAGACAGAATTTGAAAGTCTGGACGTCTTGAAACATCAGTGGACCGAATTAATAAAAGAGCGTCAGGGGAAAACGTACAAGTTGCACCGCAAAATCGACAGAGTGAGCGCGAAAAGACTGCAAGGACCCCAGACCACTCCCGAGCGCTTGACGGATGTAGTATACTGTGCAACGCGATACAGTATGTATTGACATCTACTACTATCGTCTACGATGTTCTCTCGCACGGGCCGTGCGTATACTTGTACCGGGGCCACTACAGCGGGTTGAACGTAATAGGCCAAAACTTCTTGCCGTGTAAGTACTTGAGACGCCGTCAAGTCTGGAGAAGGTTTCATTCCGATTCAGCGAAATCGGAGACTCACTGCTCGAAACGCGCGGAGACGGCCTCCGAGCACGGTATATGGCGCTCTGAAATCATTGGTGCTCATCTCATCGATGCGCTGTTTGTGTCACAGCCTGAGTAATAGTGGTTCGTTCATAGTATATTGAACAGATCGGATCATGCGTGATTGAAACATCGCGAACATCTCTACTAGATACAACGTGGTATGGTGAGTTGAAATTTGTTTCCCAGCTCCTTTCTGTGCCTGTTACCGTTTCAATGGCTCGCCTCTGCTCATCCGACGACCGCGAGTGTGGATTATGGTATATTGCAGTTGTGATACCGTGTAGTGGATGAAACCTTCTAGCTTACTGATATGCTACTGTCGTACACGAAATAATCATTGAATGTTGTATGCGTATCGTCATGTCTGTTGAAAATCCTACTTCCGGCTACTGTAACAAATAATTATCGAAGTGGTGATAACGAGTAAGGAGGAAAACCTAGATTGTCACGTTGACTGAAGTGTGTATAAATATCGCATACATACCATACCTACAAACATAAGTCATGCAATTATCATAAGGGATACAGTAGTCTCGTAGGCCTTCGTGCTCCAGACTATAATGCCGAACGATCAGCAGAGTATCCACCGAGCTCGAATGCGTTGAGTGCAGGTGACCAGGTGTTGATCTTCCCGCGTCGGGCCATTCTTGGTTTCTTGACTGCTTCTATACGTAATATCATGCGTGAGAGGGTGATAGATATTAGGGCCCATGAGAGACTGCAAGTCGCGGAATGGGTCATTGAGTCAGTGCTCAGTAGGTCCGAAGACGGCCCGGGGAAATGAACTCACAAGACTGCAATGAAGATTTGTTCGGGCTGTATAGCATCATATGGTCATAGAAATGAGTGATTCCGACAAACTGTCAATATGAATAGAAAGATGAACTCACTGGAAGCAATGCATTCAAAATAAAATTAAGAAGCCGCATAACTGTGGACAGCGTTATCCAATCGTTGTCAGACTAAATTGAAGAAGAGTGGGCCGAAAGAGGTTGCGACATACGGAATAGAGCCTGTGGTCGCAAAGCCTCTGAGTCAATAACGAAACATGCTAATTGTAGGACAAGAGCAACGGGTACACGTACCACAAACGAAAGGGCGCCATCTCGACGCATGCTCATGATGATCTCGTGTTGATGTCTTCGGGGCCTGTCGAGTGCATTGGCTGCCGTTAATACGATCACAAAGACATCGAATGCTATCTGTAGATCCAGTGAACTAGTAAGTCGATTATCAGTCTATGTGTCCAAAGCGACCGCTTACCATACATCCCCAGAATGCTTTCACAAATGTAGGTTGTACGGATACTAGACACGTATCTAATATCTCGACATAGTATGTGTGGTCTATACGAGACATAAACCGATTAGATACAATTGAGAGACGTTCGGAGAACATACCATAGTACGCTTTGATACTTAAGCCTCCCAATACGAACACGGGAATGTATGTCACTGCTAGAGCAACAAAAAGAGCGATGATAACATTGCGTCGATGGTCCCACAATGTGTAATGGCGTAGCGCAACATAAGCTGTAAAATCATGTATGAGATCGTGAACAGGTATGAAATGAAAGACGCTGTCGCGTACCATTAGCAGCCAGGGAATATATCAACGTAAGGATGCACAGGATAAGCACAAAGTATTTGCAGCTAGATATGGCGATGTGGCGTGAATCGCTGCTATGATGAACGTGTCTTGTACACAATTTCTTACCTCTGGAAGCGAAACATGTCCTTTAGAAAGTGACTGGAATATACAATGGGCTAGGGCTTACTTTCTCGTTGAGAGGCGACCTCATGCCAGCGAGCACTACGGCGAAAAGAATAAGTTGTGTATTGTTAGGGAAATTAATCGGGAAGAGATCGAAGTGGCGAGGCCACTCACTATAATTCACATAAATCAGACAGGCTGAGATTCCGTAACGATTGAGGAAAAAGACGGCCTGAGTGAGGTCCCATCCGCGAGGCCACATGTACGCGACCTCCCCGTCGAACGTGAGGAGCGTATCCCACAACGATATTGTCAGTGCGCATCCTAGGGTCAAAAAGAATGTCAGTAGAGCGCAACAAGATGCGTTTAGAATATCAGCAGAGACGAAGATCTCTTGGCCAACGAGAGGAAGGGGTGACGGCTTTTAGCTCACCTGCCAGGTACTTGGTAGCGAGTAACGCGTCAGTCGACGATAGAAGTTGTTTGAGCGGGATCTCGCTCGGGATTCCAGGTAGGGACTCCACATCCATCATCGACCCGCGGCTGTCACAGGACTTGCAAACTATCTCTCGTAGAACGGTAGCGGGATGTTGGTGTGAATCCGCGCTGCGAGTAAGGAAGTTCGTCACTTATAAAGATTCGTAGCTCTGCTCCGGCATGATTGGGCGAAAGATGGCGTGTGAGGGGGGCGGTTACTTGATTCGTAGAGAGAGATCGCAGAATCAACAGATCATGATAGAGCTGGATTCAGCCTGTTTCGGATGGTAGGTGGGATGAGAAGAATGAAGGGGCGCTGCGCGCGCTGTACTATTCAATTGAGCAGTCAGAGCCTGGAGAGAGACGAAATACACAGCGATAAGATATTTACCGGTGCATAGAGTTTGCAGGCCCGTATAGAAGAGCGATAAACAGCTTTACGGCGCTCTTTATGAGGACAAACAGTGTTTGTGTCTCGCCTTGAGGATTTAACGGCCGTATGCTAACTGTTGCCAGTATAATACTGATCATCGGCGGTTCGATGCGTCAACCGGCCACAACGAGGTTCATCAGAATAGCCTTCCTGACCAAGGTTACGTCGCTGTGTCTGCTTCGTGAGTTTGACTGAAACGCTCGAAGCCGTTCGACTTGGATATTTTCGATGCCTGACCAGGCAAAGTGATTCATACATGACGCAGTTCCTATCGTTGCCTCGTCCCCGCTGTACGGAGTGACTCGTACTACCATAGTGAGGCTGCCGCAATTGAGCATCCATAGTTCCCACCGCCGTCGAAGATTTATCAGCCTAGTCGCGAAGTACGTCCAAGAATGGGCCTGAATTTCTTCGGAGCAGGAGATATCAAATGGCCACATTTGTCCATCATGAATGCACCAATTTTCTGGAGGCCACACAGGAAAGTTCATAGCCAGACATCAGGGCGACGTGTCATGATCCTAGAAAACGTTTTTCTGGAATGATGATTAGCACTATTAATGATAGCGATAGCAACAGCAAGGCATATCACTTCCTACCTGCGGATGCGATGGGAGGATTTGTTGCAGTTCGATTACTATTGATAAGATCATTCAATAGAGCACGAATAGTGGTGAGGGGCTGGGTACTGCCATGGCGAGCCGTTGAATTTGCGGCAGAGTAGAAGTTCGGCATGTTTACGCCACGCCGAATGGGGCACTGATGTGCGTGGTCTATTACATGCAGGTGTCAGGGAGTTCTCCAATACCGACGCCAGGACCAGCTTGTCGACTGACTGCGTCGATGAGGGCGTCACGGTGAGAGCAAACGTCGAGGCTTCCAATGCGCCCAATTAGTGACCGCATGCTCTCCGGCGCTTAGAAGTTGATGATGAGGCCCAGGTAACTGGCCCAATAAGATCTTCGATTTCCCGTTCGGCCGTACGCCGAATCTCGGAGAATCTCGATCACCGCGCCGGTTTGATGAGCGCTTGATATTAGAATTCAGTGTCTGGTTGCCATATTCTCTACCTCGCCGTCACCTGTTGTGCGTACTTAGAAGTACAAGCTTAAGATAAGTGGATGTCTCTGGGTTGCTGCTAAAAACAGGTCTCATAATCGGTGTGTTTCATACATCACGGCCACACAGCTTGCGCTCAGCAAGGTTGCTCGCCACACAACGAGGTACTAGTGCTTATAATTATGACCAGCAGCCATGCCGATAAAGTCACTGGACGCCAGATGCACCTTCGACGTGTTGTATTGCAAATGCGATGCTCGATATCGCATCGGATAGGAGACCAAACCGCAGAAGGCACTTCAGATCACGCATTCCGAACTGGCCGGACAGGTACAGCGCCCAACACTGCTGGGAAGCTAGAAAATGGCAACCATGTATGTACATTCGTACCCGCGAAGCGTCAGAGTGCTGAAGGTTCCCCTTGTCATCTCCATTAATGTGGAACTTTAACGTGCTTCTTCTTCTTCATCTGTCAAACTACGCGCTCAGGAAGTGGACCCTCGGACAGGTGCTGTTCAGCCCAAACCACGAGACAAGGATTATGAATTGGATGACCATAACGGAGCATGTTCAAGGTGATATGGCACTGCATTGGAAGATTGTGAACGATGGTGGTCATGCGTCGTTACTCTCGACGACTGTGTTACAAACCTACTGGGCGCGGTGCCATCTTGATAATTGCTCGACGATTGCTCGCCGTGGGCTGGTCCGTGATGGCGGTGGACACGAAAGGGAAAAGAAGCGGCTAATCCGAGACCCGCATCTGTATCGCTCTCCATCCTTAGGATTAAACAGTCTATAAGACCGCGCCCGTTTAGGGAACAGTCTCGTCATCAATACTGTAAACCTCTTTGCCACTGTGCATCGTATTCTCACCGCTACCACCACCACCACCTCCACATCCTCTCCTCTTCTTTCAATCTCTCATTTCCTCCTTGATGTCTCCTTCCTCGACATCCGTCCCTGACTCTGAGAAGAAGAATGCAAGCAACATCGCCGTTGCGGAGGTGGGCTCGGACGTCCTCAAGACGGCACCCCCGAAGAAGGGTCTCTACTTCTGGCTGACGTTTCTCGCCATATGCGTGTCGCTCTTTATGTCTGCTATTGAAGTGGTATGTTTCACCATTCTACTTTGCAGACGCCACAGCAACTCATGTCGGCCGGTCGGTTGTTGTAGACGGGAACATCTACGGCCTTGCCAACCATCGTTGGTGCACTGAACGGCGACGACTTCGTATGGGTAGGTTCTGCCTACCCCCTCGCGGCCACTGCATTCCTCCCTGCAAGTGGAGGCGCAGCTGAGGTGAGTATGACTGCATGCGCATGTCTTGTACGCATCATCCCAAAATTGATGCCAATCACCCGGGATCCGGTCAGATCTTCGGCCGACGTTTCGCCATGCTTGCTGCATTGGGCTTGTTCGCTCTCGGGAGCGCTTTGTGCGGCTGTGCCCAGAATATGTCGTGGTTGATTGCAGCACGGAGTGAGTGTAAAACGACTGCGCCTTGCCCTTATAATGTATTGACAATATCTACTTATTATAGCGGTGCAGGGGGCAGGAGGAGGTGCCATCCAGTCTGTAGCCAATATCATTGTGTCGGATCTCGTACCTCTGCGAGAGCGTGGTCTGTACAGTTCCCTCATTGGTTTGTACGTGGTCTTATTTCAAGGGTATACGATGCTTTGCTCATGCCGTCATAAGGACCTGGGCTTTTGCGGCTGCCATCGGCCCCCTGGTTGGTGGTGCTTTGGCTGAGGATGGGCAGTGGCGGTGGTTCTTTTGTGCGTCCCAGACTCATCTACCCGTACTACCTCTGGCTAAACGACATTTCTCTTGCTTTAGACATGAACTTGCCAATCTCCGGTGCTTCTGCCATCCTCGTCGTTCTCTGTTTGAAGCTCAAAACCCCACCTGGTACCATCAAGGACAAGCTGTCCCGGATGGACTGGATGTAAGAGCTTAAGTATCCTCGAGTATTGTGGTCGGTCACTCATGCTCTTGTAGTGGCAACATCATTTTCATAGGAAGCTCCACTTCGACTGCCATCGCGCTCACATGGGGTGGCCTCACTTTCCCTTGGAGCTCGGCTTCGACGTTGGTGCCTCTAATTGTTGGTCTGCTGGGTCTGGCCTTCTTCTTGTACTATGAGGCACGCTTTGCATCTGATCCTATCGTGAGTACCATGCCGTCAAATATGTTTTTGTGCATAACTCAGCGTGCGTTGCCCTAGGTTCCCTTTACACTCATTTCAAATCGTACCAGTCTCAGCGGGTACGTGTCAAATCCGTTCCTGGGGAGTCTTTATTAACGATATGTCTTCCTTTCCAGATACTTGCAAACTTTCATCACCCCCGTCATTGTCATTGCCGTCGTTTGTAAGTCCTTTTTCTCTTGCAGCGCATCTGATGATACACTGAACATATCTCTCGATAGACTACCTCTCTGCATATTATCAAGCCGTCAAAGGGCGCTCTCCCATCGGTGCAGGTGTCGACGCTCTCTCCATGTCCCTTACCCTCGGTCCCGCTATCATTCTTACTGGTATAAGCATCTCTGTCACCAAGTCATACCGTGTACAACTATGGATCGGCTGGGCCGTTCTCACCCTAGCTATGGGAGTATTCACTACCATTAGGTTTGAGACGCCTATTTCCCACCCCATTGGGCTTTCCGTGCTCGTGCATGGTAGCGCAGGTATGCTGTACTCAGCGACGTATTTCCCTGTACTTGCACCATTGCCCCTGTCCGAGAACGCTCACGCCCTTGCGTTCTTCTCGTTCTGCCGTACGTTTGCTTCGGTAAGTACATCCCTTGTTTATTTGTGTTGGGCGTCTCAAATTGACACTTACGCCATCTGTTCACATAGGTATGGGGTGTCACGATCGGAGGCACAGTTCTTCAGAACGAACTCGTCAAACGACTCCCCGCTGAATTTACGGCCATGTTCCCCAAGGGAGTCTCCATCGCATACGCCTCCATTCCCGTGATCAAGGATCTTGAAGAACCTCTTCGTAGTGAAGTTCGGAGAGCTTTCACAGATAGTATCCGAGTCATATATCAAGTCCTGATTGGTATTGCTGGTCTTGGGTTCCTGGTGTCCTTACCGATGAAGGCGTTGCCCCTGCACACACAGGTCGACGAGAGATGGGGCATGGAAGGTGAGAACGGGCGGTCGAGGAGCGACGAGATTGCGTTGAGCGAGGCAGGCGGCCATGAGAGCATGTTGCCTCAGCTCGAGTGATCTTACGGGTCTTTTGCCACTCAAGCGAGTATAGCACGGAGGAGTTGTGGTATGAACGGACGGATGGACATTTTCTCGATGCCTGTTGTTGTGGATGCAGTGAAACGAACTTAGGAGCGCTTCCGGCTCCCATTCCCGTCATGATCTGCACGGATGGTAGCTCAGACTCACTCGCAATGAGGGTTTCCCTTGGAGATACTTCATCTCGTATGACATCGTCATCGCGAAGATGGGTCTGGAAACAATCCGATGGAACGGCGGTGAATGCCTTTGTACATACGTGACATAGTATCTGTATCGTTGGACTTATTTCATGACCCCGTGTACGTTCTTATATCCGCAATGGAAGCTATGGTTGTTTATATTTTAAAGCTGCCGTTGTACTTAACCTGAAGTATGAATCTCATTATGGTCTCGATGTCGACCGTCAAGTTCTGCGTTGACTCCGGTGCCAGTGCCAGTGCCAGTCTAGCATGTGAAACTGCGATATTGCATGATTACTGAATATCAGTCCTGAACGTATGGCCATGCCAATGGTCGCGATCGGGCGTTCAGAAATATACGGCCGGTCTGCCCGGTCATACGGACCAACTCCTACGGAGAACGATCGCAGCCGAGAGATTGGATTCTGCCTACATAATCAATTTGATGATCCCCATTTAGCATGAGAAAGTTGCGCCCGCCCGCTGGCGCCCACCACCAGAAATGCACGCATCGATCTTTCCAAGTGGTCCCGTTTGTTCAACATTCTTTCAGCTCCTTCATCGTCACCCTGAATATTGTACCGAACTCCCGGGAAAGGGTTTCAACCATGCAGCCCGGGGTAAGTACAAGACGTTGAAGAACGGTCACAAGGGGGTCAAGCTTCGCGATGAATATCGATATCACGGTCATGACGGGGAATCCGCACTGTTCATGACTGGCAAGGCAATGCACACTCCAGAAGTTTCACCTGCATCTGCTTTTCCTAGAAGGTGCATTGCCTCGAGGCGAAGCATAACGCACTTCCGAGTCGCTGAAGGCGACGCCCGCGGCCGTGCTGCCTTCTCCGGCCGTCACCAGTTCATGTGCTTGATGCCTGTCAGAGGTCGGTCACAATGTTCCGAGCGGTGGAAAACGACTCCAGGGCTGCTATCCAACTTCAAAGCTTCTTCCCCAAGTGGACATCTGATGGGTAGGTCCATCACAAACGTCGACAAGTCTGGTTGTGCCTCCCCGTCTTAAGCTTTAAGAGCCACCACGGGCATACACGCGACGCAGTCCATATTACTCTCTGTACGCTGCCCACATCCCGGCCAAAGCTCTCACTCCTCATCTAAGTCCATTAGCTTTAGCTTCGCTCGCACGACTCGCAATCCTACCTACACACTTCAACATGCCGACTACCAACCTCTCGGATAGCCACACTGATGATTTGGGCGAGACTATCATTGTAGACACTGTCCTTTTTGACATACCGGACTCACGAGTCAAGGTCGATGGTGGCCAGACCACGTCGCTGAAGATGGCCGCAAACCGATACCGTGTAGCGGGCGCGCCAGTGGAGGATGGTGTCACCTTGTTGTTCACGCATGCAAATGGTCTTCGTAAGTTTCCGCGCATATGCTATCTCGCTACCATACTTCTTGT
The DNA here is from genome assembly GCA_001986395.2 of Irpex lacteus. Taxonomy (NCBI): domain Eukaryota; kingdom Fungi; phylum Basidiomycota; class Agaricomycetes; order Polyporales; family Irpicaceae; genus Irpex; species Irpex lacteus. Next base: position 22,987 of record MQVO02000082.1, read on the forward strand.
CAGTTGAAGGTGTATTCCGAACATTGACATGTGTGGCTCTGGACGTATAGATAAGGAAGCTTGGGAGCCCGTCTTGCAAACCCTTCTGGTCCCGCAGAACTCGACGTCTACTACAGTTACCAAGCCGGAAGTGCGTATACGTGAGGCGTGGGCATTCGATGCTCCAGATCACGGTGACTCTGCGGTGGCGAATCAGGCCGCGTTGAAACATTTGCCTGAAGGAGTGTGTAGGTGCCTCTCTGGCCAAGCGGATTTGCCACACTTGCTGATTTCGTTCTATGCTGTAAACTCTAGCTACTGTGGAAGCTGCGAAGGGTATCGCGTGGTTTGTGGAGACTCACCTCCTATCCCACCAGGTGGTCCCCATTGGCCATTCTGTCGGCTGTGTCGCCATGTAAGTATTGGACACTGGTGTACGTACTAGTTTGCTGGCTAATTGGCTTCGTTCTCAGTGTGTATTCCATGATGTGCTTCAAGCCAGAAATCCGTATCCCCTATAAGTCCATGATCGTCATCGAGCCTCCGATGAACGACAGACAGCTACGAGACGAGCATTACGAGGACAGAACACGCCACATGGCTTTATTGGCGAAAGCAGTTGGAGCGCAGCGTTCGACATTCGATTCAAGGGAAGCAGCGTATGAGTGGATGTGTAAACGGAGCCCGTGGAAAATCTGGGACGATCGTGTCAGGAGGATTTATGCTGTAAGCGTCTTCTACATCAAATTTGGGTATCATCCAGACTTTCGGTGACTCAATTCGCACTACACAGAACAATGGCTTCCGTCCCGTGGATCCCATTGTGCCGCTTGGTCCCGTTACGGCAAAATGCAGCAAAATACACGAAGTGGGGAAGTACAGCGAATGGGATCCTATGTTGATTGCTGTCGACCATATTACCAACACTTGCGACAAGTTCCCGTATCATTTTGTGTTTGGAGCAGTCAATGATATTGTGTAAGTACCGACATCATGTTTCATCGCCTGGATATCCCCGACTAAATGGCACTGTAGCCCGCGGTATGTGCAAGACAATGTAGTTTCTGCTGAGAGAGGGAGAAGAGTAGCGTCTGTAACGCGCATTCCAGGTGTAGGCCATATGGTACGTGTCCTTCTTCGATAGTCACAGGATATCTCGTTACTCATGCTGGCTCAGATCGTCCAACAAGCCCCGGAAGCGTTAGCAGCAGTAATCACAGGGCTGTTGAACAAGTCGTTCAAACAACGTGATACAGCCTCTAAGCACCACTTGTAGACATGTTACACGACATGGCTTGAACTCGAGGGTCCCCACCCCTTTGCCTTATGAACGATACTTCCGGATCATGTTGTCTATGAAATCTGGGGCTATAAAGGTCCCTTGTAGTATAATTAGTCTTACCCTGCACGTACCACGGAAGTCCTCCCTATGTATGCCCTTGCCCGTGGAATAGCCATCCGACTTCCCTATGCTCGTCGCGGTGTGTCCTATGATATGTGGTGTTCACATGCTAAAAGCTGTCGAGGAAGACGCAACAGACGGCGAGTTTCAATCACGAGTTTGTAGTCGGTCGCTTTAGGTGGCGTGCATGAGAGAAATGGAGGCCAAAGTTGATAGAATACACAAACAAAGATATACGCAGATATAACAATAGTGTATAATAGTGTAGTACAATGCCGCTAATCTACTGCATTTTCATCGTTGATATCTACCGGCTCAAAACCATACATCTAAGACACATATTGGTTTGAAGACAGGTGAAGCCGGTATGGATTCACGTGTCTTCAAACCATTGTGTATCTTATTTGCTTTGGCTAACTTGGCGAGTATGCGGTGAGAGGATGAAACGTATCTGGAAGTGGATAGCTATGCGCTTTCTTTTGTACTCTTACAGCGTGGTGGCTTGAACGGGACACTTAGATCAAGTTGTACTGTAAAACCATCAATCATGATATGGAATGCCAGTATATGACAGGATCATGGTGAGCAAGCTTCTGAGGGTATCTATTCTACATCAGAGTCCAGTCAGCACGATAGTCCAGCGCCACAATCTAGCGACTCTTGCAGCCTTGGGTAAGTTACTGTTGCCGTTCGTTGACCGCGCAATTCAGAAATCAGCTGCGGATGCGCAGAGTGCACGGAGAATCACGACCAACAAACCTTCCCAAGCAGTATTGACACGAACGGACCAAATCAGATGATGATGAGCAAACAACGCTGGAGTTTAGGTTAGGACCGTGTATAGGAGAAAGAAGTAGAAGGTAAGAACTGACCAGAAATGACCACACGGTGCAAGATACGAGGTGCGGTCCGAGCTTCGCGGGTAGGCATGATTCGAGGAAGTCTGCACCAGCACACGATGCGTGTCGCCTTGCACTGCCCTACAATACACTCTTCCCTTCAACAGTTCATGGTTGTATTGAAATAGGGTGCTAGGAACCTGAGAAAATGTTAATGATGTCCGAAGTTCGTCCAACCTCCAGCCAGTGCCAGTGAGTACAACGCCACACAGACGCCTAAATGAGCGCCCACGCCCACGCCCATGCCTCACAAGCTTCAGGAATGCATGATGAGCGGCGAAGGGGAATGGAACGCCAGCTCTCGAAGGTCCGCCGGTGAGTCTGGAGGACATATTTTTTTTGCAAGTAACAGTCAGTAAAATGGGGCATTTACCGAGATGGGCAAAACCATGCCAGGCGTCGCCAGGGACGTACGCGCTCAAAGAATACCCTTGCCCGAACACCCGCTGCACATTCACAATTGTTTTGCAGCTGTCTCGCACAACTCTGCTAGTATCGATTATGGCGGAGGGGCCTGTCGCGCTCCTATCATTCCTAGATGATACATCACCATATTCAGACCAGAAGAGCCCGAGGGTGAGACGGACACTCTTCCGAGACCACAGGAGTGGCAGTTGTACTTTCTGTCCTGAACGGAGCTCCACAAACCTCGAGCGCAAGGTACATCGTGACTCGAGTGTGAAGTCGAGCCGACACGGATGTGATAGATAGACAACTACTTATCAGTCCTGGCGTCCGACGGAAGATACGCGATGAGTGCTCCTTGAAGCTTGATAGTACAGCAGCGATATGCAACGCCGCTTTTACGCCGATGGATTGAGGACCTGGTATACCCTCGCTGCCGCGTTATCCAACGCGACGTTTTGTTATCCTTGACACCCTTCAAACCGAGTATGTAAATATGTGCTCAGATTATGTAGTAACGGACATTTTATTCTACTTACCAATACAGGCATTTACGAGGTGACATATCTGCGCCAGATTGTGAGCATAAGTTGCGGAGCCAAAACCCCCAAGCAGTGTACCCTGGCGCCCGATGTGGTAGTTCAAGCTTCAAGTGCCGGTTGCAGAGTGACACGGCCTGTATTGCCGCATACTGGGATTGAACAAACACTTGCCGCAGTGATACTGTAACAGTGCAAGTTGCGACCTATTTTATCCCCTGATTGTCTGACGAGGGTATAGAACAGATATCGTATTGAGCGTTATAGTGGCCATGAACAAAACTAGCAAGCGGGTGATCCCCTAAGTAGTCCGTGCACAAGCTGCGCTGCAAAAAGAGAAGAATAAGGGAAAAGTCCATCCCGATATGATAAGGTAGATGATGACATTACAACCCAATAAAAGCCATGGCTGAAGACCTCTACAAAACGGTCCAAGCACCTCCCACAAGACACAGTATTACGACGCTAAGCATTGCAAACATGTGGGGCAACGTTCCTTCGAGCGCCCGCCAGCCGGGCATAGCGACGCCGTTTGCGGCGGCGGGGAAGGTAGTAGCGAATGGAACCGTGGGATTAGGTGCGCCAGAAACGGTGACGGTAGCAGCAGAAGGGTTCGTGGTTGTTGTACCGTTCGCTGTACTACCTATCGAGAACTTGGGAGATGCTCCAAACATGTTGCCTGACGTAGAGTTCAAGAAGATGATATAGTAGTCGTCAGCTTGCGGAAGATCCTGAATGAAGATGTTGAGAGCTCCAGGCGCTGTGGGAACTATGCACACAAGGATTAGTCGAATAGCGCGATTTCGAGGACCTGGCAGGCGTACCTTCTTTGGCAACGTAAGTGATTCCGTCCTGGCTCAGCCTCGACATCTCAACGTCGACCGCGTCAACACCATCACCGACGCCCTTTGACCAGGATACTAGGTTTGCAGCACCATTTGCCCATGTGTCACCGGCAGCAGGAGCAGTCACCCTGAAATCTGAACGGTTGCAGGCGGTTAGATCAGCGGAACAGGTATACTCTATGCGAGAGTCACGCACAATTCGCTTGCACGTAGGGAGTACACCAGGCAAAGAGTAAGACCAAGAGGGTTGTAGGCATGAGCGATGGGCGATACATGGCTTAGTTCTCGAAATTAAGAGGGAGATGAGGAGTAAGAGTAGAGTGCAGTCGAACTGATCACCGGCGAGCCCAAATACGACGAATGAGTAGCAAAAGAGCGAAAAGACACGGAGTTATATGTCGCAGCGGTGTTCAATGAGCGAGGCCGGATGTAGAAGACGAGAGGCAGAGATGGTGGTCGGCGACAACGACTCCAAGCGGTTTCTCGACGCCGGCAGCATGTTTGGTTCTATTTGTCTCGACGTGCACAGCGTCCGTCTGTCGTCTGCCACCACCACTACCAGCGACCGCGCCGGCGGTGGTCCCCAAAGTCAATGAACTGTCCAGGTCCAGGGGACATCGATGTACATGGACAGATGTAGCGATACGTCTTAACGTGCTTAAGTGTGCCATGTATGCACTGGTAAGTAAGTATGCTGCATCATTACTGTAGCTTTGAATCGCAGCTGAATACCCTCACAGCGGCTGGAGTGATCTGCAACGATTGTGATCCATTGTAAATGATGACGGGTTGTCTAGTGTTGGATGCACAGATTCAAGTTGTTTCTGTATTGGTAGGTGCGTGTGCGCAGTCCGCAAAGCTTAACGCCTCAGCTAACCTCAGTGCCGCATAGAACAACAAACTGCCTGAGATTCTGTCGCCTTGTGTGGAATACCACACCATAAAGCGTATCTTTGACTGCTGGTTGACGATCACGCTTCCAACGAACGACGCAGAACACTATAATCCTTCGGGTTGCGTTCTGGTTTAAAAATCAAAATGTTGCCCTGTCCGGCGGCCTCTTAGGGAGCGATAGGCTTGCTGGTTTCCACGTCGCTTTGTCAAGTCGAGGAACCGCTGTAATATCATCAGAACCAGGATCCTGTACTTGGGCGCGCTGCGGCTGCTGCTACATATCTAACCATCAGCATCTTTATTCATCAGGGCCATCGGTATTTCAGGGAGCACATACGTGACCCAATGTTCCGTAAACTACATTCTAACATCGGAGACCGTACAGAGTCTGTACTTGTCGGTTGCGGAGCGTTCGTACCGAGTCTTGGTTGATGATATGGCCTAACACGCATTCTGATGCAGAACCACGACCTCAAGCTTCTATCTCAGATACAACGGTACGCAGTTCACCCATCAGTGTACGTGGATGCCTGTCCTAATCGTCGGCTCCTAGATTGCACAGTCGGCCTGTGGGCGGCGCGCTCGCATCGCCCTGGAGAATCCAGCGTGGCCAGGTTCAAATCGACTGAATGAATGCTGGAAGAGTCATTCAGCCGAATGTTGTTGTTCATACGCTTAACGTCACTCGATTTCTCGGCCTATCGGTATTTCATCAAGGCGACGCTCATCTCCAGATGCCATCGAATCTAGTTGACTCAGTTGGTTACGCTAGCGGTCCTTCCTCAACCTCACGCGGAATCAGCGGCAGAGTCGCTTCTTGCCATCAGCAAACTCAGCTCGCTGTCGAGGCCTGCTACGGCAGAACTTGAGTTTCAGCCAGCAGATGACCGCCATTTGCTTAGTACATCCTCCACTGTCCTTCACTCGCAGCAACAACATCGCGTATAAAGTCCGACTGTCACGGTGCCGCACGTTGCTTCTTGTTAGTCCTCGAGACTGAGTATGGCATCTCCTACATTCGAAGCATTCATAGGGCCTGCATTCGTGATTATATGTGTGGCATTTATGTACGTAGCTCTTGGTGATTCTTGGTTGTTGTTCGCCACTCAACAATGTTCATTTGTGCAGGATGTATGGGACGTTTTGTGCCCAGGTGTGGTACTATTGGGCGACTTACAACGATAGGCCAGCACTTCAATATCTAGTCGGGATACTGACGTGAGTCCCTATTTGATTAATATAGATGAGACGATTTTTTCTAACCGCTTTTAATGTTCCAGGGCAATGGAGACAGCACACACAGCACTATGCATACATGTGCTCTATGAATACCTTGTGAGGCTTTGGGGTAATGCGGGATCTGCAGGGGAGATCATATCGTTAGTGAGATATCTGTTGAGACGGTCTGCTATCGACTGATTCTACCGCTCGCATTGACAGAACCGTGACGGTGAGCATTACTATTTGGCTCATCATTATCGATCTCTAATAAACATAATTACTGGAGAAGGTTGCAATATACTTTGAGGTATGCTCAAAGCCTCTTCTACGACACGAGAGATTGTGTTCATTTTTTGCGTCCTGAATGATAGTTGATTATTAGCTCTGTTGTTCAAGCGTAAGTAAACTCTTATACTCTGAAACTTATAGACATCTGATGTTCAATCTAAGTTGGTATATTTATCGGATCTGGCGACGTACGTTACTCCTCCACATGTCAAATGGCTCCTATTCGTAGGATTTATGCTCGTAGTTCGAAGGCAGGCAATCCCCACGGCTTTCTTGGTGAGTGGGACCGTCGCTACTAGGGCTCTCACTCATGCTGATACCCAACTCCAGGCAGCAACACTTCTGGCGCACATTGGTTAGTAGCTGAAAAGATCCGTGCCTTTGTAACGCTGCTGATCTCACTAATGGTTTACTCAGCCATTTCGTTCAGTATGTTCTGACTGCTCATTACCTTCATCTGCCACATTTGAACATACTTTATCACTGCCAGGAGCGTCTGCTTACACGTGAGTTTGTATCCATCGCTTGTGCATGGAAAACTCAGATACAATCAAATCTCTAGGCACAAATATGCTACCTGGGAGGAGCTGTACAACGATGCACAATTTTCGGTATGTTGAATGATGTTCGTGTTCGTTGCTGTGCAATTTCAATTCTTACCGAACAATTTCCACCATAGATTGACGTTAACTGCACGTTTGGCCTCAACATTGCTTTAGATGCCTCTATCACATCGGTGTTGATGTTCTACCTCTTACGTGATAGATCTAAAGCGATAAAACGGTGCGTCCGTTTTCTACTCCTTCATACTACCTTTACTTACGACGGTAGCATGTCATAGGAGTACGAAGAGAATGATAAAGAGTCTCCTCCACTTTGCATTCAGTACTGGGATCCTTACAGTGTACGTGCGGATTAGCAATTATGGCATCTTCTGCTGAGTCGCTCACCTCCCTTGCAGACTAACGTCTTGTGGACTGTTTGTGGCGGTAAGAATTTGATATGTAGTGGGAATGACCTTAGTTGACGCCGCACGATAGCTGAATGTCGCGAAACACACTCTCACGTTTGGGGGCATGATTCAGTTCATCGCTAAACGTCAGTCGATGACAAGCTTTCGTCCGCGAATGTGCTCTTTCTGACTCAACTCATGCAGTGTATGCAAACTCAATGCTTGCCGTGTATGTTTCCTCAAGTATCCCAGTTTTTCAACAATCTCACCTAAACTGAAAAAAATAGCCTCAATGCTCGGCGAAGTGTTGCCAAAGCCGCGACAGCAGACACCAAGTTTGGCGTGGAGCTCTCCAATTTGCAGTCGTCTTCAGCGAGCACACCAGTCCCTACTATCCAGGTTAGCGTACGCTCTGCATGACCAAGTTTCAGCTTGTTATACTGATGATGTTGCCCGATCCAGGAGCCTATTCACTTTCAGGCCCATACAACAGCCCTAGGTACCTCGGACAATACATGGGTGCGCTACGAAATGACTGTTCATTGGAAGTGAGATGCTTACGAACGAGATTCTTCTGTTAAACAGACCACGAAACAAAGCGAAAGTGATCCTTTCTCCACACCCGGAGATCCACCTGGTATCAGAACTTTCGAGGTGGTGACGGAGAAAGTATAACTTTCCGTTGAAGCCACCGGCCCCTAAAGAAACCCAATGTTCTTCAATACCTACGCGCAGTATGTGGCCACGAGGCATCTGCTGCACAACGTACGGTAATGGCGCTATGATCAGTAGCACAGTTCCTGAAAGAGAGATATTCTGGACTTCTACATTCGTCTAGGTATTTCAGCCTTACTAGTAACGCATTTATATACGGCAGTGCGTTGAGTTTCGGTTACCGGAATACCTTACTTATGTTGATGCTTGGGGTGAGATGATGTGCCTAAATGTCCTGTGAATATGGTAATCCGCCGCTGAGTAAACTCTCAGGCAGTAAACTCGGTCATCGGCGCATACTAATCATCACTCGTTTCCCAGATTACAAGGCTTCATCTCAGGATCAGGATCATTACCATGGGCGCGAGCAGTGATGGTTGGTTCCAAGCTACCGCCCTATGTTGTTCTTGCTGCTACGTGGAGATTACGAAGCGGTGTCATCTCCCAGGCCTCAGGTTCAAGCTTTTCTTTTCTGGTACGTGATGTTGCCGCTGAATGATTGATATATCAGAACAGGTCCCTTTCTCAGAGTCTTCGTTCAGAACAGATCTCACGTTTTGCAGCTACACTGGGTTCCGATAGTGCGACCTTATGATACAGTCTGATGTGATGGCGAGCGCGTCGGCGTCACCAAGTACTCAAGGAGCCAAGATATTAAAAAACGATAGGTATTTAGCCGAGCAAGTCGTAGACGGCCTCGACGCTCGATTGATATGTCTCCCAGTTCTGCGCACTTCGCTGCGTTCATTGGACCAGCGTTTGTAATCATATGCTGCGCGTTTATGTGGGTGCACTCCTATTACCTCGTACAGGTGACCAACGTCTGACTACGTGTCAGGCTTTACGGGGCATTTTGTGCCCAGGTTTGCTACTACTGGACAAGCTATAATGACAATGTCACCATAAAACTGCTGGTGGCAATAGTTGGGTGGGGTAATCTCTTCTAATACTGGAAACCAGCGTTGATTGTATCGTATAGCGTACTTGAGACAGCACATACGGGTCTATGTATCCAGTTTTTCTATGAGTACCTCGTAAACGCATGGGGTGACCCGGTTGCCTCAGGACGTGTTGTTCCGTGAGTCGCATTATATGATGAAATAATTTCCGTGTTTCGTGGCTGAATCAATTACAGTACCGTCGCGGTAAGGGAGAGTGCCCACGTTTTCTCAGAACTCTAGCTGAATCCGCCTCTTCGTTTTCTTTCATATCAGGTCACAATCTATCTTGTTGTAAGCCATTTAGTCGCTAAAGCCTGGCACATAAAGACTCATGATTATTGCACGTACTTCTATCCCACTAGCTGATCATTAGTTCCATCGTGCAAGGGTAAGCGAGTCAACTTATGCCGCAGCCTAAGGTCATGCGTCCTAAAACCCTCTACTCAGGTGGTATATATATCGGATATGGCATCGTAAGTTCATTCAAAACACGTGCATCACATTATCTTACTCCTACTAGTACGTCGCCAGATCATCCCAGTTGCTTGCATGGTACGTTAAAGGTAGCAAGGTGGTATAAATTTGTATCTGACACGAGTTAGACCGCAATATTTCTTGCTCATATAGGTCGGTTTTATCTACTGTTGATTTGAACACAAGGCTCATTATTTCACACAGGCCTGTCCTTCAGTGCGTTTAACTCCGATTTTACTTCCTGAATCACTCACTCACGCCGATTTACAAGGGGCCACCGCATACACGCAAGTGAATCTTGACCATCTCAGATCAAACATCTAACTCGTGTCTTGTGATCCAGGAATAAATATGAGACATGGGCAGAGGTTTATGCTGATAAGCATTTTACAGTGAGTACCATGATAGGTAAAGCACGTCTTCGGAATTTGACTTGATATATAGCGCGAGGTCAACTGGACGTTCGGCCTGAACATTGCGTTGGACGCTTCTATTACGACTATATTGATGTATTACTTATGGCGAGATCGTTCTAAAGCAGCTAAACGGTGAGCGCTGCTACGATTGTCATGCTGCACCTTCTAATATGTACGACAGGAGCACCAAGAAGATGGTGAAGACTCTAATCAATTTTGCGTTTAGTACTGGTGCTTTGACGGTGTATGGTCTTGGTACCTTAGTCTTCACCCTGCCACAAGTACTGACTTCACGCACGTAGCTTGACTTCTTGTGGCTTCTTTGTTGCAGTACGTGCTCACTAAACGCGGACAGCGATCTGCTGCCACTGATGATGCTATCGTAGCTCAACGTTGATAAACACACACTGACGTTTGGGGCGATGATTGAATTAATTGCTAAGTGTAAGTATACATTCTGCCACTCAAGCTTCAAGTATAATCAATTGCAATACTAATTATTCTATACAGTGTACGCGAATTCGATGTTAGCAATGTACGTGTCTAACAACGCTCAATTTCTTCACCGTCATTGACACACCCACCGGGCTGCTATCAGGCTGAATGCCCGCCAGAGGGTAATACAGGCTGCTACCGCTGAGACACGGCTCGGTATTGAGCTATCTAACTTGCCAACCTCTACATCGCCCAGCTCTTTACGAGCCCCTGCGGTGCGTAGTCTGTATGCTTACTAGCTAAGGATACCTTCAGTCTTACTTAGGTACAAGTAGATCCCTGCTCGAAACTGCACATTCACCACTACTACCGTTGCCACTGACATCGGTGATATTTGGGCATGTTATGTGATTTTGAGCTGTAAATTTCAGCTCACTCTAACTAATTATCGCTTACTAGGTCGATAAGTATGGCCAGCCCGAACACGGAAACTGCATCGTCCCCGAGCATATTGTAGGAGATAGAAGATCTCACAAGATTAAGCAAGACGTCTGACAGTACGGTAACAAGAACCTGCTAGATTGTAATGGCACGGGACCAACCTCACGTAAAGGGATCGGGAAGCTTGAAGCTCTAACGACAGCTTTGTACGAGATCATATCCCAGTTGCTTTAGCTCGTGCGAGTCGGAGTCTGTAAGTTTACATGCTTTGATTTATCTGATCGCCATTCTACCGCTTAGTACTAGGCCTGCAGTCGGAATTACCCTTATTCCATCCTTCTGGTCTGTAATAGTGTCATGCATGCTCTAGCTGGTTGCAATATCTCTATAAACTCCCGCTGGATTTCAAAATATCGAGATGACAACGACATTCGGGTCTGAGAATCTGTATAGTTAAAATATTTGTAATGTCGCCATAGAAGACATTGACAGTACGTAAGTTCATCTTACGACTCAGACAGTGTACTCTTGAGACGAACAGGATTGAGGGAAAGGGATGAACTTGAAGCACCATGTCATACAGGAATACATGCGATATCTTCGGTCGTCGGTGGGACCGACCTTCAATTTGTGTCCAATAAGTAGGAGTTACACCTATTAAATTCATGTCGTTTGGGCGCGGACGTCAAGGATTCATGCGAAATATCTAGAGTAGAATCTCACTTACCTGATCGACCGGTAGGTCGTCATATTCCTGGATTGTATAGACATCAACTTTGACGCCTTTACTCCCCTGTACGGTCGAGGCCTCGTCACATGCAGTGGCTCCACTGCTTTGCGGACTGTAAAGACCCAGTGGAATAGGGGCAGGAGGTGTCGCATTGGTGGTAGTGCGCCCCATTAGGCCCTTACGAATGGCCTTACGAGAATTGAGCGAGGAAAAGAACGAATTCGTGTATACTATGAAAGCGGCCCCAATACGTCAGCGATGTGTCCCACGAGAACTCTTTAGCAGAACGGACTCACAACCGGCGACAATATACTCTGCAGCCATAAACCATAGTGAGTTAGGAGCTACAATGAGCTGAATAGGGAGAAACAGATTGAGCGTTGATGTATACGTCGAATGTTATCCTTGCTGGCGTACCGCTACTAGCTCAACTAAAGCTGCTACTCTGTAGCGAGAGCGTATGGTATAAGCATATGGTCTCGAATAGAGTGAATGGAGAAAAAAACTTACGATGTTATTATACCCCGGCTCACCGCATAAATCATGATTCTGTGGATTACGTTGCGCGTCCTGTTAAACGTCAGTTACATGCTGATCGTATGACAGGGGCTGCAGTTGTTCACGTACTGCTTTCGTCCAGCAGCCGCTCTGGGAAGCGCAAGGCACAATGCCCCTGAAATCATAATGTCGGATGCCACCTGGCAACTCAACATGGGTATTATCGCGCTTTCCTTTGGAGAATAATTGGGCATAACATCATAATTTGTGAAGTGAAATCTGTCGACTCACTCTGAACGAGCCCAATTCCAAAAATGTATCGATCTCGGCCCTATACATGTACTGAAGTTGGTGTTTATTGTTGGAACGTCCAGTGTGGAATAACGTACGCGTGTACCACAGAGTCTGAGGGGGACAGTCAGAGCATATCAGATAATATCAGATAATTATCCATCCAGGAAGGTTTAAGTGACAGACCTATACCAAAGCCTGTGGTCGTCCCGATAAGTGCAAATATGAGATGATATGTTTTCTGTTAAGGGAAAAGTACACGAACCAAGATGAAACATCACAGGAACACCCTATGAGAGGAATGATTTCAGCTAAGCCTCATAGATCATCGGACATAGGGACGATACCAAAATGAGACAAGCTATCCATTTCATTTTTTGGTCCGGCACTGATAGGATATAAGGAAGGTTTGAGCAGAAATTGATGCCTGGTATAGTGCTGAACACGTACCCAGATGGTGACAAATGTCAATGAAATAGCTGCTCATCATGGTCGGTTATAATGTCTCGGGGAGTTAAGAACATGGCTCACAATAAAGCTATAGCGGAGATAGCAAGCTGCGCGGATATTAAATGAGTTATATACAGATAGTGGGAGACGACCTCGCACATGTGTTCCTATGGAGGCCTAAATATATTTCACAGTATTAGCGTCAGATAAGCATAGCGTGGGCTGAACCGCAGATGCGTCGTACATCGATCGCCCTATATATAACGTGGCAGGAGCGGTGTTAGTGATCTCTGTCCGGTACGATGTAACGTCGTGAACATACCAGTACACCGTCAACTCTTCAAGACTGTCTGAACGTATTTGAATCTTGAAGAGGAGGTTAGCTGAGGGTAGGTTGAACGAAGCGACGCTTACAAGATAATGGTAGCTGATAAGGCACACTGAGACGCTTTTTCAGCACATGTGTCCACAGAGAGTGTGTCGATTAATACCAGTATACTCACCAAGCGCAGTATGAACAACGTTCAATACCCTATGAGGTGGGTTCAATACTTTGTAACACAATTCTCACATTCTGCTGCCTTTCACTCACGTTATCAACCATGCAGCTACTTTGATCCACACCCTGTCTTCGAATCTTTCGTGGAAGTAGTGATATGCCTGTGGCCAGCCGATATTAGAAAGGTTCGCGTTCATGATGGACGCCATCGCTCACCTGCGATATGGCCAGGCCACAGAGGAGGACCGCGATCCAGGTGCCAATCAATTCTGCGGCTGAGGACAGTCAGTTGAGAGCTTCACTGTATATAGTAGATCGTCTCCATACCATGAGCAACGGTAATAGAATGGGCAAGTTCCGACAATACGACTGCAGGAGAAGGAGCAGTATCCGACATTGTCAAATGTGTCTGAGTACACTCTTGGAACTTGAACAGAGGTACCTGGGGCACGTCTCGTCATACTTATACCATTTAAAACATCGAAATACTCGCCTCACAATCTTTAACGGAAGGGGAAAATCTGCATCCCAGTCTGATACAACAGATACATCGTTTTTTCCATAGCTTGCATCAGCTGCGCGTAGGTGTTGATATAGTGCCGGAACACACCATCCGATATCTCGGTGTGAGCTCTCTCGTGCTTAGGGAGGAAATGTACGTTCGGGAGGTAAGCAAGAGTGTAGTTCGAATGGCACCGAGCTCTCGAAAGAGAGCATACCAATGAAGGCGTGTACTTTGTAGAATCGTAACAATGATGTACCGATAACGGTCCCTGTCACCGAACGACGCCAAATGATGATCAGTTGACGTCGTACACTAAGATGCTGTAGTTTCAGCTGAGAACTGCCCAAAATCAAGCGAGAGTGTAAACTCACAAGAAGCAATCTCAATAGTGCCACTGACCGTATCAACGGACGTGTGTGACCGGTGAGATCTAATTATGATCTAGAGAATGATAGCACCCGAAGCACCTTACGTGGGTTAATATTGCTGCACTTGGGTGGCTATGTACATACTAATACAAAAAGCCCGAGTCTGAGGCAAGACGCGTACTCTTGGAAGACTGTATGCGTATCTACCATGAAAAGCATTGAGCTACCATATCAACGACTCATAGAGATGCACATCTACCATAGGAAGCTAACCTTGTGTTTGCCTTGCTCAAAGACTACATGCTACATTTCGTAAGGCTTCGTAGCATATATACCATGGCGAATGCGAACTGCAGGGTTTCGCGCAGCTCGTCGAGTTTTGCTAAACTCGAAGGATGGTGAGGCTCGTATAGATAAGCCTCTAGAGTCTAGAGTAGGTGTCTATGAGACAGGCCTGAGTATATGAGGTAGATAAAATGGTTTGCGACTCACGGCATACATAAGATCTACAGTATGGTGGCAACGTTTGAACCTAGTAAGGCCTGCCAGTGGTCGGTGATCGGTAACCAGTGACCGGTTCTAACTAAGCGCCAGTGTGATCTATTACATAAGCACGTTGGCGGCACCTATCCGTTCAATTTTCGAGTTGTTACCACAACATTCGCACACCGTACCATAAATATATCGAGGACAACTGCTTCGACAGGTAGTAGTATTCTCACGCGGGGGATTTCCTCATTGAGAAGAAGGTAACAGACAGCGGAAGTGGCATGCCAATAGACCTTTCCGTTAACGCCGCATTGCTGCTGCCCTCCGGGTTCTTCTTTATCGTATTCAGACAGAGCCCATGCCGGCTGGGAGCCAATATATCTTACTAGGTGAAGTTATCAAATTACAGCACCGACGACAGATCTATGTCTGATCGGCAGTAATCCAGGGAGCATAATCAAACCGCTCGAAAGAGCTTCTATGCTGGCCAGAAGTCAGTGAACTGCCGTGAGTGCTACTTTCTCTCCCCGCCACACTCCCCCATCGCCGTGTGGAGAACAGTACTGTGTCTTCATATATGATGAACTCTTATCTTCCTGGAAAGATGTTTCTCACTGCGGTTGAGGGGCCAGGACTCTATGGGAATACTTCCACCACGATCCACTCCGGGGCTGCCGAACATGGCATTTTCGTAGGAATACCAACTGCCACTTTGACTCGCACGCAAGAACAGCTTGAACGAGTTGTCCGCTTCTGAACCAAATATACCAGATCCAGTTTGCAATTCTATCAACTTCACTTGGTACGTGTGGACTGGAAGAAGATTCACGCACAGATAGCACAGCTACCACCTACGGGCTCTTTTCTCTGAGACCGCCATGGCATCTTGATTGTGGATGACAGTAGGTACATTGTGAAGAGGTCAGCCCATCCCAGCTCATTGCACTTTCAGTCACGTAAAGCCGAATCTATTACTTTCAGAATGACTCCTTGAGCCGTCTTCCATCTAGTTGACAAACAAGCGAAACCTGACCAATCGTCCAAGGAAAGTTCCGTATCGTTCAATCACCAAGCTATACATATAAGGTCCGCTAGGGAGTGCGGATCCCCTCCATCCCGAATTTCCACGTCAATTCGTCGATTCAGGAGTATCATGTCTGACATGACCTCGCCCACCGTCAATCACGATCCTGTGGATGTACCGGTATTGAAAGAGCAGAGTACTTCCCCCTCGGTCGAAGCTGCGAGGTACGACGTGCTCTACCAATCCATTCTTGATGCCATCCCAACTGTAATATTGTTGAATTTAGTCCACAAGACGCTGATCCTGAATTCTCGTGGTCAAACCGTAGCTTCGGCTTTTGGATGATCATGGTTGCCAATTTCATGGCGGACTTCCTCTCGGCTTTCGATATGGTATGCATATTCTCTTTATCGTACCGGCACATGATCTAATTTCTCGGAACATTGTCAGTCGGTGGTCCCGACTGCTCTGCCAACCATCGTCAATGATCTTGGAGGGTCCCAGTTTGTATGGGTCGGTAGTGCCTATGCCCTCGCTGGCACCGCAATAGTGCCTTTATGTGGCGGGTTGGTTTCTATTTGGGGGAGGAAGCCGATTCTTCTCGTCCTAATGGCTTTGATGGCGATCGGATCCGCTGTAGCTGGCTCTGCCAAGAGCATGAGTATTCTCATTATTGGTAGAGGTAAGAGGCTCGTTAATGTGGCGCATTTATTACTCATTACAATTGCATAGCCTTTCAAGGCTTTGGAGGGTGTGGCGCACTGACCGTGACGGAGATCATCTACGCCGATATCATTCCACTTCCGCAGAGGGGTGTGATGCAAGGAATGGCGTCTGTGTAAGTGCTATTCAACGCATGGGTATTGTCCTGAAGCTCATCTGACGTTGTAGTGTTTGGGCCTTCGCTACGTATGTGCTGTTTCTCCCAATTTCTTCGGTGTATCTCATTATATCGTTTAGCGGACTTGGTCCTCCCTTAGCGGGTATTCTGGCCAACGCTGGTGCATGGCGTTGGCTATTTTATCTTAACCTTCCTTTATTCGGAATCGCTGCTTCTCTAGAGATAATATTTCTCCACAATACCCCACCCAAGGCTACCATGTTACAACAGTTTCAGCGCATGGACTGGCTGTAAGTCAATCAACTACCCTGCTATACAAGGCTCTGATCCTCCTCAGTGGGAGTGCGATCGTCATAGGCGGCACCGCAGCATTCCTTCTTGCTCTATCGTGGGGAGGCGTTCAGTTCCCCTGGTCAGATCCTCGTACACTCGTACCACTCGTCGTTGGGATAATCGCGCTTCTCGGATTCATGATTTATGAACGATCATACGCAAAAGACCCGATTGTAAGTGATAGATATGATTTGCTGTATCTTCATTAACCTCTATAACAAAGATTCCATGGTCCGTTTTTGTCAACCGTTCGTCGGTCATGGGGTACGTAGATCATCGTCAACCTCTACGTCCTTGCCTCACTGTTCGTGAATAGGTACATTGGGACGGCCATCCATGGGATTGTGATGTATATGCTCAACTGTGAGTTATTAATGCTCATACAAGAGTAAATATTGCTAATATTTGAACAAGACAACATCCCCGTATACTTACAGGCTGTAAAGCTAACATCGACTATACGGAGCGGGATCTTCATACTCGGATACTCCATGTTAATTACTCCTGCAGCTTTATTTTGTGGCGTCTCAGTTGTTGTGTTCAAGCGCTATCTCCCGCAAAACTACATCGGATGGATCCTGATGACTGCTGGTTCCGGTGTCCTTGCCGTATTGGACGTCGACAGTAGCAAGGCAGCCGCAATATGTGCACCATTTATGGTCGGAATGGGTATTGGGATGGGATGGACGATGACGCAGTTTCCCATCCTCGCCTCCCTTCCATATTCGAACAACGCCCATGCGTTCGCCTTCTTCACTTTCGTTCGTAGCCTGTCTCAGGTAAGTGGGTACAACTTTCACTCCAGACAGTATATGCTAACCGCGAGGCTTTGCTGTGTAGACTATAGGCGTCGCTATAGGAGGTTCAATACTCCAAAACTCCCTTAGTCATAAACTTCCACAGGCATACATAGCTCAACTGCCATCTGGAGTCTCTTTCGCCTACTCCGCAATCCCTACCCTTCGTTCACTTGATCCGAACTTACGAGAGACGGTTAGACATGCGTTCGCGGACAGTCTAAAGCAGCTATGGTTGGTCATGATCGGCATCTCAGGTATTGGACTGGTCTCAGTCCTTTTCATGACCGAGATACCAATGCGCAACGATTTGGATGAGCAGTGGGCACTCGAGCAGAAGAGCAGAGAAAGTGGAGAGAAAGCTGCGAGGCAATGATGTGCGTATGGACTGCAGACGAAGTTACTACCGGTGTCAGACGTATGTTCGCTCTCCTATTTCCATACGACACCGCTATCCCTTTTACCCCGAATTTTTGTTGCTATCAGTTTCTTCACTTGCCGCTTTGATTTATGCATACAAGTCAAGAGTCGAATATCGATAGTGAGTGCTGGTTGCGGCGTTTAACGTGAATCACGTGTACAAGTATATTTTGCTTGAATTTCTTGGTTTCGCGAAACTATGCAAACGCCTTTGCAGCCCTAATGGCACATACTCCGGGATTTCTACCAGAATGCTGTGAGGTTGTCGGGCGGTAGTACTTGAAAAGACACGACTGGGACGCTAATCTATTATCGGATAGCTGATTAGACCGGTAATTGTGCTATTTTACTACGACGCTCATTCGTCAAACTCAGTTCATCTTGCCTCGTGCATCTTGACCCACATACCGCCCTACGAAAACTATCGTTAGCTGAGGCGCTTCTAAGTTGAAGGCAGACTTGAAGAGTACCTTAATGTACAGTGTCAAATGGGACCACGGCCACATTTTTTCGATTGCCTTCCTTCCCTCCGCACTTTTCCACTCTTCTGGAGGTCGCGCCTTCGGCTCAAGCGACCTTGCATCGAATTCGATACCCTCAAAGCTTTGCAGCAATTTGATGAGAAAAAATGACATTTCGTTGTAAGCAAATTGTTGACCGAGGCATACACGGGGACCAGCATTGAAGGGGAGGAAGATAAACGGGTTTGAAGTAAGATATTTGTGCAAGCGATGGTCGATAAAGCGGTCGGGATCAAACTCTTCCGCTAGCGGAAAGGTGAGTTGCTAGGTAAGTATGGGACACTATGGTCATAGTACGCACCATCTGGACCCCAGTAGTCCTTGCGTCGATGCATACGATAGACAGAGTAAGTAACGCTAGAGACGCTTTGAGAGTACGCATAGCCAGTATTATGCGGAACGACTCACGATGTTCCCGCAGGGAGGAAAATTTTCGTACCTTCCGAGGTACTGACCACTGCATCGCTAACATTGAATCTATCCACGCTGAGCATAAACAAAATGCAATACCTCATATCAGTGCAATTCTCACCTGACATTCCAAGGGCTGCATCGTTAAACCGAGCATTAGTACACACAATGAGTACGCGAGAGGTTCCAGACTGCAGCTTACACGGCAGGATATAGTCTCATGGATTCTGTTTGTAGCTTTGAATGACCTGTTTATCGATTTCAACGAGAAAACATACCGTTTATAACTGCTCGAAGATACTTCATCACCCGAATATTATCATAGGTCGGGCGCCCGTGAGTGCCGACCGTATCAATGACTTCCTGGCGTAGACGGCGCAAAACATCAGGATATTGAGATAAAAAGTAAATTGTGACTGTGAGCATTGAAGCTGTCTGTTGCATGTTGAAAGACGTCGGTTAGTGACGTCACAACTCGCGCCTTCAGGGTTACTCACCGTATCACGTCCAGCAATCATAATGTTGAGAACCTCATCGCGAAGTACCACTGGATCTGTTAGAATAGCTTCAGCTTCCCACACACATATGAACGATATTTAATACATACCATCGGTATACTGAATCAGATGATCTAGGAGCGTTTCTTCGTCAGTAACTTGAATATCCTCAGGTTGTTGGACAAGCCCTAGGGCCCTTGCTGCTTTATGCTTTGTCACAGCGGCCTGCAATATTGGCACCAAAAATTCGTCCACAGCCCGCATTGGCTCAGTTGACTTGTCTTTGAACAACTCATAGAGTGGCCACGTGGGACCCAAGCGTGTTCGATTGGAGATGATTTCTTGAGCTTCAGCAAAAGCTCGAGAGAAAGCTTCAGCAGGTGAATTGGGCTCGATTTGGAGTTGAGAAGGAGCGTTCCATGGATATGGCAGTACAGTCTCGAGGCTGCGCACGCATGTACCGAAGAGGAACTCTGTAGCGGCGTCCAAGGTAAACCGCGCAACGACATCCTGTACGTTATAACATCAAGACTGGGTCGCGACTCAAACCACAAGCTGCCTTATGCACGAACCTGGAAGTCAATGGCATACCCCTCATGGTTACGCTTCTTGATCTTTGCAATGGTATGGTCTTTAACCACATAATGAGCGTACGAGTTGGAGACATATATAGCTGCGCTCACCGGCATGACGGTCGAATATGTCGAAGTGACTGATTCGATCCTTTGTGAAAAACGGCCGCGTCATAGTCCGATGAAACCTGCGTTGTTTATTTGAATAAATAGATTGTTCAGAGATTACGGGTGAAGACATGACCGACATACTTCCACATATCCCCTGAGTATTACGTCGAACTTCAGCAAGCGCAAATCGGTACAATTGTAAGAAGTGGCTTTACCGTCCGAGTTAAATACACCTGTACCGAGAACGGACTTCACGTATTCGTCGAATTGCTGACCTATGCCCCAAGTGACGGTAAGTACATGGAGACCAGATAGTATTTGTCATTACCTTTCACGTAGTTAGAGAAATCATTGGCAAGGATGGTCTGTGCAAAAGTCAGCTTGGAATCTAGTAGCACAAGATCGGGATTAATCCCACCTTGATAATATTCGCATCAGCTGTGATCAAGACTCGGTTCCATAGTACGTAGAACTCAAACGTTTCACCAAACCTGGCCCCTTCGTCCCATGCGGGGTCGCCTGTTCGTAGCCGCGCGTCACACTCAGTCATCAGCTCCCCGCAACACGCACGAGAACGGAATGCTACTCACCAATAAATCCAGTCTCAAGTGCTCTCAGTGTGGTAATTATGATGTCAACACTGCCGAACCACTTCCCAGTACGTCGCACAGGGAGCGAGGCACCAAGAGCTGCAGCCTTGCGTTCTTCGCTCCATTCACGGTACTTGATTCTCAGCAAGAGCAGAATAGGAGCTGTTGTCATTGCCGAAAGTGAGATGATCCAGTTAGGTAGATAGTACATTGCTGCTTGAGGAGATACACATCTTCTGAGGCCGATGAGACTAAGGGCAGTGATCCAGGAAGGGTTAAAGCGCCGATTAGCTGCTTTAACGCAAGTGCAAGGGCCTGAGGAAGCATCCCATGCATATGCTGATTTCTGGTAACCATGTTGAAGCGCTGGAGTTTGAGTAGACAACTCAACCGAATGAGCCCCATGGCCAGCTCTTAAGTATAAGTAAGCGGCACGATATCATCAATCGAGAGATGGGATGCATTGAGACTCTCACACACGAGGACAGCTCCCCCATAACTTGACAGTGCTCAGGCATGTGTACGGTATCACCTTCTCCGGGCTGTGTTCCATCACCGAACAACAGGCTGATGGACAGTCTGAGCCGGATCCTTGCGTCCTCTGGGAAACCTGTTGCACTGAAGATAGTGAGTCTAAACTCGTCTACATAAGTACTTGCTATACGCACGAGACATCGATCATTCCATTAGTGCTTGTGGGGGAGATCCATGATGAATGTCGAATATTGAACACAACACCGGAGTCACGCCAGGCAAAAGGTTTTAGAGGTCCTTTCGTAGTGGACTAAAAGGCGCCGAAGTCATTGGAATGGGACCCCGGACCACTCCCGTGCGCTTGTACAGGTACGGTTGACAGCAATGTACAGAAACCTGTTGGTCACTTACAACACGCATGAACTTTCCAACCTTCCGACATCTACATTAACTAATTCCATCAGGAGTGTCGTGGTACGTATTCATTTTTCCACCACCGGTCCCTCAGTATACTCGTTTCTCTTTCTAGGAACCCATCGAATTCCGTGCACGCACTGTGACAACCGTGATAACTGAGACCGATGATACATGCGTACGTGACTCGGGCAGTAGAACTCGAACTACTGATGACTATCACGTAGGTTGATGAGCCTGAGGGTGTTCGTCGCAGAAAGGCAAAATACGATCTATCCCAACTTGAAGTTCTCCGCTGGGAAGATCTTAAATCCGGCCAAATCAGACGTGTGAGATTGTGGAAAGATCAACGAGTTTACTGATACAGAGAATTGAAATAGTGATATTTGCCTTGACGTTTGGATGGGCTCGAACTGTCACCGTTGTGATATCACGTATACGGGTGAGAGAGCACTGGCAGTTGTCGGGTTAACTGTAAATGTACTCATTGCTTAACTATCAGATACTTGAAACCTAAGCGATTGTTGCAATGTCCGACGTACAGAACACGCTGACACGGTGCGCCGCTAGTATAAGCCCTGTACGAGACTTAGACGGGTAACACATTGCAGTCAAACGGGTTATGTGAGGAACCTTGCTCTACTTACCAAATCCAAGTCACTGATAAATTACGTTGCGCGTTGAATATAACACTCACTTGCTACTAACTACGGCTGACACGAAGTTGAACAGGCAAGGATAATGTTGATCTAGTGTTGTCACTATCTAACCCGTCGCCAGCTTGTCTATTATCCACACTATGGCCACACTAAAGCCGGTCATCAAGCGCGTATCCGCACTCGTTCTACAGCCATGTCTGTTCTAGAACTTCTAGCTCCTCCCGCGACCGTGACTCGGAGAAATGTTGCAAAATCCAAGTCGTTTTTTGACTTCATACCTCTTTAAGTAAGTTGTGTTCCATTTCGTGCCCTCGGTTCGCTTTCACATCAAATGTACACTAATGCATCTCTTCTCTTTCATCAACAGATGTGCTTCTGAATGCGTCGATAATCTCTCACGTTTGTGGGTGATCGTCTTCCTACCGCGGCTTAAGATAACAGTGTTGGTAATGAAATCTCAGGATCACAACTGCTCATTTGGATGATTATTGAAATGGCATGGCGCGCGTACTTATAATGTTTCCCTATCCCGCTTGTTCCTGTAGGATATAGAGCCATATCGGCCAGGCCATTACCCAAGTCCTGTGGCAAACTATCAGCTGCGCACCATGTCCTCCTTACCACTGGCAGGCTTGCCATTTGCCCCTCCTCCGTTCTCTGCCTTCATAGGCCCTGCTTTTATGATAATATCGTGTGCGTTGATGTGAGTCAGGACTTGGGAGTTTCTACCCCAGCTACTACGCACTGACAGCTATATAAAGATTGTACGGCGTGTTCTGTGCGCAGATGTACTACTATTGGACGAACTACCGCGACCATGTGCTATTGCGTTGCGTAGTAGGACTCCTAATGTGCGTATATATCACCTTTTCTTGATCCGAGCTTAAGGATCAGCGGGCTGAGTGCTTCATTGCAGGGTCCTGGAGACGGCACATACTGCTCTTTTGTATGCATTTGATGTACAGCTATCTAGTTGACGCGTGGGGAAATGTGTTCTCTATTATCAAAGTCATTCCGTAAGTTATTCTGTGATGCCTACATTGGTTGTGATACTACTTACCGAAATATCGACTTTCGACAGAACCGTAGGCGTACGTGTACAAACATAGACGTAGAGGTTTTACTAATTACTATGATGGTGCAAGCAGATTACAATATACTTGGAAGTAAGTGGCCATATAATATAGAGGGAACTGAGGAAGGAACAATATCCTGATTGTCCGATTAATTCGTTCATAGCTCATCATCAGCTCCATCGTTCAGGCGTAAGTTGTCATATATATAATCGACCGAGACTCACTAACCACAACGGCATTGCGCTACAGATGGTACATCTGTCGTATTTGGCGTCGTAAGTGGAGATGCATCTTAGGCGAGTTTGCATCATTCGTTCGCTGACCTGCTACGCACCGTACCGTTACTAGTACGAAGGCAGATCGTGCCCATCATGTTTCTGGTAAGCACTTTATCATAATTATACGAGCGAATTGCGTTATAGGTTCTTAGGTCGCAACACTCCTTGCGCATGTCGGTGAGTAGCTCTTACCATTGTTCAGAGTGTAGATGTTAATTGACACTCTACCTAGGCACATCGTTTCGTGCGTGTATATCACCTCTCATAAATCGCAGGTTTACTGATGAGCTTAGTTGTAGGTGCTGCTGCATACACGTGAGTGTTTAGGAGTCCATCAGTAGATATGCTCCCGACTATTATTGCAGAAACCAGTATGCGACGTGGATTGAAGTATATTCAGACAAGCATTTTACCGTGAGTCTACGGCTACTCTCTACCATAATGCTCTACGAGTCTGAAATCCGAGCAATCTAGATCGACTCCAACTGCAGTTTTGGCCTCAATATCGCACTGGACGCTTCCATCACCAGCATACTTATCATCTATCTCCTGAGAGACCGTTCAAAGGCAGTCAGACGGTGAGAATATGGATTATACTTCATATCTATTTTGCTAAACCCCGTGTATGTTCTCCTAGGAGCACCAGAAGCTTGACGAGCAGTCTCATGAATTTCGCCTTTAGTACTGGTATTTTGACAGTGTGCGTAGTGGATGATGTGGCTGTATTATGATTGAACTCATACTTGTATTTCCATATAGCCTGACCTCCTGTGGATTATTTGTTGCAGTTCGTGACACGAAACTGCCATTATGACGTTGAATAATGGCTAACAATTGATTCTACAGCTCAACGTGGCGAAGCACACTCTGACATTTGGAGGAATGGTCCAGTTCATTGCTAAGTGTCAGTCTCTTCATCCGATCGGCCCTACGTATCTTACCGTATTCTATAGTGTATGCAAACTCCATGCTGGCGGTGTATGTCTATGCTTTGGCTTATCCCCTGCTCAACCCATTTCAGATGCTTATACACTTGTTTTGGGCCATACAGATTAAACGCACGCAATAATGTCATACAGGCAGCGACAAGTTCCGATACTAAGTTCGGCCTGGAACTATCTAACGTGCAAGCCTCTGTGTCACCAAGCTCAGGCCGTAATTTCATGGTTGGTCTATCTCCGAGCTATAACTATCTCGTTTTTCACGATAAAGTTATCAGAATCCCATCCAGATCCGAACGGAGACGACTGTATTGACCGCGAGCTCGGACACTACATGGGTAAGGGGACACTGCTAGTAGTGAAGTGGTCGACTGACGCGCTGTGTCTCATACGCCAATGAACAGGTCGATAAGCAGAATGAGGCTATTAGCTACATGCATACGGTTGGTCATCCCACGAAAGGAGGTCTCAAGACCCCACAAGAAGAGGTCTAGCTTTTCCAGCACAGCACTACCCTCTCGATTAGAAACCCAATGTTCTTCAAGTCGACTATATCGTTTATCATTCTCTGTTCTTCTCAGCGATTGTGATATGGTGGTCGCCCGTTAGCTATAGTGTCATACATGTTTATATGTGCTCTGTGCCCTCATTTTTTTTATTTCTTTGTTACGGTTTGAGACTTATTCAAGCCTAATCCTCAGGCTTCCTGACGTGATGTACTTGTAGATCGTGTTCATTGCCTGCCTTAACAAACGTGATGTTCGAACCAATATAGCTCTGTCCTGTCTCTCTATGTATCTTCCTGTATAATCTTTTCGTGCCGTTAGCTCAGATGCTGTTACACTCCGAGTAACCTAAAATAATGAGTCTAGAGCAACTACTTATAGTCCAGCTACTGATGTTTGAACTGAACTATGCAATCTTCAAGCTTTCTCTTCGATTCAAGTATACTCAGTCAAAAGTAAAGCATGCGAGTATGGGGGCTCAGAAGGACCCAGACCACTCTCCCATCGCCAATGACGTCAGAATAAAGTGGCCACCCAGGCG
>MQVO02000311.1:0-10500 GCA_001986395.2 Irpex lacteus
AATCTAGATTAGTAGATTCATATGCCAAGACTGGAAAGGTTAAGGTGTACCGTGAACAACACCACTCGTTTGCTGACTCCAATGAGGTCTAAATCCATTAGATCTAATTCCATAAAGATAATGAGGGCCGAACCCTCCAGATTTTAGAGTATAACCAAAGAGGAAATAGCAATATTTCGGGGACGGGAGATAGTGGAACAGAACTTCGTTCTGGGAATGCGGGGGTCTTTCTCAATAATGAATCTCACATTATAGAAGATTTGACTTCTATGAGTTTGGAGAGAATTAATGATAAAGTAAATAAAATAAGATAAAATAATAAATCTTTATATTTTACTATTATTTTTACTATTATTTTTTATTCTTTTTCTCCTTTTGTATTCTTCTTAGCTGAGTATTCTAATATTATATTAATTTGTACTTTAAATACTGTATTACTTATGGTATCTTAATTAAATAGTACTTATTTAGCAGCCATGTTATTAAATTATAATTTCTTACAATACAATTTACTATTTTTCTTAAAAAAAAAAATTAAAATTAATCAGAAAATAAAAAAGTATAAAAGAATATATAATTGCTGTATACTCCACTATACTAAAAAATTAAAGTTATATAAATTATAAGGGGAAATATGATAATTGGTAATCGGTTATACTTGCAATATAAAATATGATAGTTCGAATCTATCTTTCTCCAAATAAAAAATTTTAAAAAATAAAATTAATCAACACATTCTTAAACTCTATGCCTCTCAACTTTTATTCTTTAGAAAAAAAATAAAATTAATATTATATATCTTTTTATTATATTAAAAAAAGGATTAAAAAAGGATAGAGTCTAAAAAGGGGGGTGAATGTAGCCTGGATAGCTTAACGGTAAAGCACTAAATTGAAGCCTTAGTGAAGGGAGTTCGATTCTCTCTCTGGGCATAAAATAAATAATAGTAAATCTTTTTATGTTATTTTTATATGATTATACTTTTTTTAATTCACAAATGTGCCCCTTTTTCCTTTAATTAATTAAATAAAGACTCCCCCCCCTTTTTTTTAATAAAAAAAAAGGAAAAAACTAGGACCCAGCCCACAAAGTGGATTGGATTGTGGACAGAAATAATTAGTTTTTTTGGGGGTGTAATTAAAAAAGTATTAAATATTATTTAAGCCGGAATAGTTTAATTGGTTAAAATAAATTCCTTGTAAGAATTAGTAATTGGTTCGATTCCAATTTCTGGCTCCATTTTACCTAAAAAAAAATAAACTTTAAATTAGTAATGTATTATTAACATAAGAGAAAAAGAAAAAATTACTTTTCTTTTTCTCTTAGATTAAGAACTTATTTATATAAAAATAAAAAGTAATAATATCCTTTTTTATTTAATTAAAAAAAGAATACAAAGGGAAAAAAGACAAACATATACCCGTAACTGATAAGATTTGGTAGAAATCTAAATTCTTAGAAAATCCTAACTTTAAATAATATATAGTATTTTAATTTACTATCCCCAAAAAACTAATTATTTCTAATTCCTAGTTTTTTTGGATTATTGTTTAATTTACCTAAACATATTAATAATATAATAATTTTAGTTTTATATTAGTGTTTAAATTCTATGTTATATATACTCATTTTTAGTATGTTTGGAAGATATTATTTTTCTTAGTCTCCTTTTTATAATACTTTTTATAGACTTTTTTTTATTAAATAAGGCAAGTTAAAACATCCTCTATCCTCCCCTTTTTAAGCCTTTTTTATATTAATTTTTATAAAAAAAGGGAAAAAGGATCCCCCAAAAAACTAATTATTTCATCCGCAATTATTAAAATTTAATTTAATTAAATTTTAATTAGAGCCTAGTTTTTTTGGGCTGGGATGGGGTATTGTGTGAATAGGAAAGAAATAAAAGGCAAAAAAAGGGTAATAATATAAAATAGGATAAGTTATTTTAATATTTATATATGCCTCAATTAATACCATTTCATTTTGTGAATGAATTTACAGTTACAATTTTAGGTTTAGGTTTATTAGTAGTTTTAGTTTCTTATTTACTTTTTTACCTTCAACTTTAAGTAACCATTTAATAAGAAAATTCTTTACAGTTTTTATAATCGGTAAAATAAAATAAATAATTTTTGTCCACCCACCCAAAAAACTAATTATTTATAGCCGCGTCCACGCCCACCCCAGCCCACTTTGTGGATTGTGGAGTGGAGCGGAGCTTAGTTTTTTTGGGAATTTTAATTAATTTATTTAAGATTTTTATAACCCCCTTTAATTAAAAAAAAAAGAATTAGAATAAGAATAACAAAAATTAGTAAACGTAAATTTTTTAAATCATTTTGTTAGATACTGATATTTAATGATGAAATAAACATAAATAGTTAATAAAAAAAATAATATTTTTAATTATCTATTACCTCCCCCCAAATTTAAGAGTTCAAATTATTAATAGTTTGGTTAGTTTCCTCATAGTATCCCCTCCTCTTTAGCTTACCTCTACTCATAATTAGCCAATGAATTAAAGAGATTTTAAAGTATTAGAGAATCTCTTACTTTTTATTTTATTTAGTGAGTGTTCAAATTATTTATTATTTTATTAAACAAGCTCCTCCCCTAACAAGGGGAGACGGCGGACAATGTCCACCTATCTTTTTTAATTAATGATTTCTATTCGCACACCCATTTTTATTGTTGTTTCTTTTGGTAAGTGAAGGGAACCCCATCACTTTCTATCACCTTTGTTTATTAACAAAAGAGTTATTACCAATCTCTCTGATCTTTAATCTAACTCATTGGCTTGGTTGCGAGAGTTCAAATGATCCCCCCGAAAAACTAGGAATTATAAATAATTCTAACTAGTTTTTTGGGTACGGTGTTAATCAATAAATTATTAAGTTTTCACTGTCTACCAATTCCAGTATTGGTTACTAATAAGAGGACACGAGATTACAACTCGCATTACTAGCAATGAAAAAGGTGTGCATCCAATTACACTGAACCTCCAAATAATATAAAAATACATCACTTTATTATTTAATCTAGGATATGCTTTGTACAATATGGTACCTACAAATAAACATAAATAGTTAATAAAATAAATAATATTTTTAATTAAGGAGAGTCAAGAAAGTTAAAATACTAGAGAATATACTGATAAATTTATCTCAAACATTAAAGGATAGTCCAGTGTCTCCGTATATATTATATAAAATATTTACTATAATCTTTAATAAAATAAGATAATCTCACTTAAAACAATCGTGTCTACCATTTCACCACCAATGCTATTTCAGTTATCCTGACATAAACTCTAAAGACATTATCATTACAGCTTAGTTACATAAACTTATGCTACTAAATTATTAAGAATAGCAGAAACTAGTAAACAGACATAACGTAAGTCACAGTAAACAGTACTGGAATAGTTACAGTAGTTTGGTTTACAAAATCAGTAGAGAACCTCCCCCCCTAGTTAATAAAATAAATAATATTTTTAATTATCTATTAAGAAAAAATACATAATTAATTTAGTAAATCATACCGCAGGTGAGGATTGTGAGGGTTTATAATTGAATCAATCTAGGATCTATTTAAAGAATGAATAAATAAATAACTAACTCCCTAGTGAGTTCGGCTAGTGAGTGAGGCTAGTGGTTAGGCCTCCACTTTACACAGTGGCTACAGCTGTTCGAATCAGCTACACCCTAAACAAATATCAGAATCCCCAAAAAACTAGGAATTATAATTAATTCTAACTAGTTTTTTTGGGGTGTATTTTGACTATGATAAAAAAATAAGAAATATCAGAATTATTCTATTATGATAATCCTCTGACAAATGTTAAATAAAATAAATAAAATAAAAAATAAATATAGTCCCCAAAAAACTAGGAATTAGAATTAATTCTAACTAGTTTTTTTGGGTTACAGTATAAATTTAATTAATAAGGTAGTAAAATAAATAATAGTAAATATGAACTATGAAAATAAAAAATATAATTAAATGAAAAAAGATTTTTTAAAATGAAAAGAGATATGATTATATATAATCTTAAATAAAGAGATTAATAATAAAAGAATTAAAATTATTAAATGAGATAAAGATAATAAATTTATTAGAAAATGAGAATAATACATTAAAAAAATAAGATTTTAATGGAAAATAGATTATTAAATATTCAAAAGATTAATGAATTAGATAATTGAAGAAGTGCAGTATATAAATTTAATAAAAATACTTTAATAAATATAATGATAAATGATAAATTAAATGAATTTTTTAAATCTAAAAACAAAAAATAAAAAATATAAATAAAAGAGACAATAAATATTGCTTAAGGCATATACAATACAACAAATTAATTATAATTTGTTTAATTTAACGAAAGAATTTAATTTTGGTTCCGATTTAACGTTATTCAGTAGTCTAAGACATGCAAATCTTTTTTCTTCGAAATTAATATTAGAAGAAAAGGTGTAAAGGTGAGTAATATAAGTTTAGATACCCTAAAGTCTTCTTAGATAGGAATATTTCTTAAATTTTTTAATTTAAGAGAAATAATTAGCTATTTTTATTAATAAAGGAAATTTTCCGCTTTAGGATTCGATTTATTTTGATTAGGTTGTTGGTATGGGTAATGGCTACCAAGCCTACGATCGAAAGCTATGCTTGAAAGAGCCTCTAGCCACATTGGAATGGAATCTCCCTAGTAGAGTTATCTACCAGCAGTCAAGAATATTAGTCAATGCTCGAAAGAGTGAACTAGCTAACTGAAATCACTTTAGAAGTGATAACGTAAGGGAAAATAATGATATTACCTTACTATAAGTGTTGTCCAAATCTGGTGCCAGAAGACTCGGTAAGGCCAGGAACGCGAACGTTAGTCATCTTAAACAGGCGTAAAGGGTGAGTAGGCAACTTTAAAATTCTAATTTTTTAAAATAGCAAATAAAAAAAGAGGAAAAGTAGAAGATAGAATCTAGTATAGGAAAAAATAAAATCGAGAATAAAGGTTAAAATCTGCAGTAAACTCGATAGAATACTAAAGGCGAAGGCATTTTTCCAATAAAGATTGACGCTGAGGAACGAAGGATAGGGCAAGAATCAGGATTAGATACCCTGGTACTCCTTTCTGTCAACAATGAATGGTAGTCACTAAAAAATATTAGTGTCAATGTTAACACGTTAACCATTCCGCCTTGTGAGTACGATTGCAAAATTGAAAACAAAAAAATTAGTCGGTCTCGAAGCAAACGAAGTGAAGCATGTTATTTAATGCGATAATCCGCGTAAAATCTTACCAGTTCTTGCATATGAAAATCTAAATCTATCTACCTAACCCAAAAAACTAGGAATTAGAAATAATTCTAACTAGTTTTTTTGGGGATTTTTAGAAATAAAAACAAAGGATAGACAAGAAATTAAGATGAGTAAATACAGGTGTTGCATGGCTGTCGTCAGTCCGTGTCTTGAGAAGTTAGGTTAACTCCACTAAACGGACGAAATCCCTGATGTTAATTTTTACTTAACATACAAATGGTATCGATAGGATTCCATTTTGGGGCTAAGACAAGTCGTTATGGCCCTCATGAACTGGGCTATAGACGTGCCACAAAGACTAAACAAAATGATGCAATACCCTCTCGAAATTAATTTATCTATATTTATAGATCAGGTTAATTTGTTGCTTTTTCTTATTCTTTTTTTTATTAAGAAGAATAAGGTATAGTAATTTGAGAATTAGGAGGAGCTAATCATCAAATATAGTCATATATATGAATATGTCAGATTGTCACCTGTAACTCGGTGGCATGAAGAAGGAATTTCGAGTAATCGTTGAAAATTACGCAACGGTGAAGTGTTAATTCGGGATGAACTAACCGTCTGTCGCTGGGAAGGAGCTTGGGTTCAAGGAAACTGATGAGTATTTATTATTTTTTCTTAGGTTTTAGTTTTAATATTTTTTAGTAAATTTATATTTAAAACACCTAGTTAATAATTTTGTCTATAAAGTGAATTAACTTGGGTAACATCTCAAAAGTCATAGCAAGGTAGCTGTACTGGAAAGTGTAGCTGGATAATAAATTTATTTATACCCCCTTTGTACTTAAAGAAAAATAATTAAATAATATATCTAAATCTTAATACTTAGATAAAATAGATTTACTACTTTACTAAATTAAATTACTACTACAGTTGAAACAGTTGGAGTACAAGCTGTTTGGTTTAGAATAATTAGTTTTATGGGGGAGGGTCTCTAAGGTACTGATAGTTAAAGCTACTACTGATGAGGAGTTCCTTAGAATATCTATAATATTTATATAGATCAGGAAAATAATAAAATTAAAGAAAGTAGAGTAAGTACTTTTCACCTAAAAAGGAAAATTAAATAAAATAAATAAAACAATAAATAAAATGATTAAAGAGTATTCTATAATCTTAAATTGTTCTCCCATTTTATTTAGTCACAGAGTTCCGTAATAGATTAATTTAGTAAATATAAATTTATTCGGGCTGCTATATTCTTATAATAAAACTTTTCTAGGATAAAATTAAGTTAATAATAGTATAACACCCAAAAAACTAGGAATTAGAAATAATTCTAACTAGTTTTTTTGGGGAACTTATTAAAAATATAAAAATATAAAAAGAGTTTGTAGTAGCTGTAGTATGGAATAACCCTCCGAATATTCCTATACCCAAAAAACTAGGAATTAGAAATAATTCTAACTAGTTTTTTTGGGGATTTGGCTAAAAATAAAAGAGATAAATTATCATAGACTATAAAAACGGAGATAAGCAAGATAGTAATTGTTGCTCTTGAATACAATATAGATTCTTTAAATTAAGAAAAGATTATTAAAAGAGTGTATACTGTCTAATATTATTTTATAAAGACTTTGTAAGAGATAAAGTGTTAATTTATCTAGTTAGTTTTTATACCTAAACATGATGATTCCCAAAAAAAAACTAGGAATTATAAATAATTTTTCCGAAACTTTCGTCCAGGCCCTCGCGGTTATTATGAACACGGCAATTCTTGTTTAGAGCTACGAGTTACCTTGACTCGTCCGAGGTGATTTTCTTTGTCCCTCTACTTGCGTAGATTAAGGGAGTTAACTCAAACTCCACAGTTGCCATAGATTCCTTCAATTTTTTTTCGAAATTGAACTTACTGTTGTAGGACGGGAAGGTACTCGCCGACACCACACTCCGAAGAGAGGGCCGCACTGCTTTTGTAATGTTACAACGGGCTTTCACCGGAGATTCCCTGTCCAAGGTAAATAAAATTGTGAATTACAATTATGTCTTATTTAGTTTTTTTTCTTAATCTTCCATGATAACCGGATGCCAGAGCACTACATCAATTAAGAGGTGGTTTAAAAAACTCACTCCCAGTTGGCTTGTACTTGCAATGCCTCTAATGTAGATAGTTCCAATAGTACTGATCTCCTTCCTGAAGGACAAGCCCGAGTAAAGGAGGGTCTAGAGGGATCTACATGTTAAAAACAAGGACTTATTTAACAAGTACCTGGGTAATCTTTACTTAAATCGGAGCAAGGCGATTTAAATAATACCTTTGTGTAAAATTAGATTATGATAACGACTAATCAATACGTCTTAAACAGATTGTTACATTAGACCTAAGTAAATTATATCGATGTTTATAAAATTAATTACAAAATCGACTATAATATCCAGATTATTCATGGCTAATAAAGTACTTTGTAGAATTAATATTTCTGGGATAGTTAATCCTAACACTGGTGTTGAATTATATCCTTCTAATATTAATTGATTTGAGATATAATGAGGATCCTGAATAGAATCGTTTATATATCCTCTACTTTCCATTAAATAACTTAGAATTGAATCTGATTCTCCTGTTACTAATACTATCATTATTCAAATTATCGTTACTATTATGATGCTTAGAATTGTTAGTAGAAGTTGACCTTTCCAACTTAATAGCCAGATTGAGATCGGAGTCATTGGTATTGGACTTGCTTGAGTATGATATCCTCTGGAATAAGGTGTCATCCAAGGTCCTTTTCTCAATGGGTTAATGTATTTTTCTCTATTAGAGTTTACAAAGTGTTTCCATACTTGAACATTTCCGTGATAGCTTAATAGGGCTGATATTGCTATACTTGTACTATTAAAGACTGTTAATTCAACTTTGTCCGGTTTCTCTGACTCATATTGAGACCAAGTTCCCTTTTTAAAGCTGTATTCAAAATCTTGTTCTATTTGGCTTATGTCAATTGTTCCATTATATATTCTGCTGCTTACGAATCCTAAATATTTGCTGTTGAACCATTCCTGAAAATCAGGTGTTAATTCTGGTTGATGAATTGAAGTTGTTGATTGCTTCATATCATAGATTACTGCTTCTTGGATTAGAGCGTAATCCTCAAAGACAAATACTTTGGGTGTTCTTGTCGCTGTTTCTAAAATCCCATCTTGTGCCATTTGTAGATTTAACTGTTCACCTGTTAAAAGGTTTCTGGGTATAAATCTTTTTCCTAAAAATTTTAGACTTGTTAGCCATTCTCCATTTCTTTTGATCCATTGACTTTTTAATGCATTCAATTTAATACCTGAACTTGCGGGAAAACTTAGAATTTCTTCTGGATTTTCCACATCGTACAAGATACCATCATCGGCATATTGTACTAAAGTGGGCATTTCAATAGAGTGGCATGTAAAGCTATGCTGGATAACAACGGAGATAGAGGAGATCCTTGTGGTACTCCTCTTAGGAATTCAAAATTAGCTAAACGGGGTTCAAAGATCAATTGCAAATGATAGAATAGTTTCCCTAGAATATAAAGTAAAGGATTAGATAATTCTAATCTTTGATTTGTGTAGTAATGGATTACATCTTCGTAGTGTTCTTGATTATTTAACCAAGTTGGAAAGCTTACTCCTGGGGGAGCATCTGACTGTTCACTTTTCGGCAGACTTCTACTCATTACATCAATCATTTTCAATAATTCTTCAGGTAATCCTATCGATTCTAATATCTGATTTAAATAGGTTAGATTTATGGTATCAAAGAATGATTTTAAGTCAAATTCATAAATATTGTTGGATACTAGTACCTCAGAATGGATTTGTTTCCATGCTGTGTCTGTTCCTCTTCCGGGC
Source organism: Irpex lacteus (assembly GCA_001986395.2). NCBI lineage: Eukaryota > Fungi > Basidiomycota > Agaricomycetes > Polyporales > Irpicaceae > Irpex > Irpex lacteus. Next base: position 9,151 of record MQVO02000311.1, read on the forward strand.
CAGAATCCATGTTGGTTTGGACTTTGGTATGGACCAAAGTAGATTATCATTATTAGGTTTAATCCGTGTAACAATACTCTCCAGTGAGGGGCTGGTACTCCTAATGGTCTAAAACCTTTCTCTAGATTGTTTACATCTTTAAGGATGTACAATCTTTTGAAGTCAATTGGCTGTAATTTTCCATTTGTCAAATCTTTAGCTAATTGTGCGGTTCTTTCAGGATTCTTAGTACCTTCTTTAAAATGTAATGTTCTATGCCAATTTCTAAACACATGATGAAAACAAGCTACCTGAAATGTATAACTATTTAAAAGGTATTTTGCTATGATCCAGAATACTTGAGGATTTTCTCTGTGTTTTCTTAATCTATTCAACTGATGATTAATATATCTATTAATGTTTTTATTAGTGTGAATTTCGATTTCGAATTGAGGAGATTTCTCTCTTTTCAAGATTCCTTTGGCTAAGAAAATTGGATGATAATTAGATAGCCATTTGATTTTGAACTTAGAAACGTTTGGTAATGGTTTGTATGGTTGTACTTCCTCTTCAGACTGTTTATTCAAAGATATCACCTCTTTAGTACCAAGGTAACTAAAAAGAGAAGTTAGGGATTGGGTTAGAAGTCTACCCAGTAAATGGATAAACCTTACCTGATAACTTCTGAAACTTGTGAAACGTTACGATCACTAAATCCCATAGGTTAGATAACAAGGTCATGATTGATTGAATTTTCATTTTCTTAAGAATTTTTACAGTTTACTTACCTTTCCTTCGAGAATTTTTAAGTTTGATATTAAGACTTATTGATACTTAAATACTTAAAGTGACTGAAGAAATTTCCCTTAAAAGGCACCCGTACGGGGAATAGTTAAACCGACACAGAGCCGTTAAACCTATCTGTTTTCATTGTATATTCTTTCAACAACTACACATCATTTAAAATCGACTTAAAGGGACCACTTTTGCAGGTTTCTTTGAAAGCTGGAAGCTGGGTTTAGATGATAATCTAAAAGGTACGATCCAAATCAGAGGCTAAGCAAAGCTTTCTCACTTTATATATATTGAAATCTCAGCTTGATTTGTCTTATTTTATTTTTACATTTAAAATAAGGTTGTGGTTCCTCCTTAGATTAGGTTCTATAAGTAGAACTAGTAGTCAAGATACTATTCAAGGCCTAGATGATTCGGTGTTAAATACACCTAGACAAAGAAGATGTAAATAACTCATCCTAGAGTGTAAGTGAACCTACTCCAACTAGATGGGATATGGTCCATAATCCGGCAAATCCTATGTAGGCTTTAAATGCTCATGATAGAAGATATAGATTGTTGTTCGCAGCCAGACAT
>MQVO02000174.1:0-17489 GCA_001986395.2 Irpex lacteus
AATTAGTTTTTTTGGGTTGGGTAATCCTTTTTAGCCTTAGAAAAATAAATTTAAATTTAAATAAAATTTTAAAATAAGATAAAGAATAAAAGTAATATAATATAAAAAATTTTTATCCTCAGCCTATATTCCTTTTAATTATATAATATAAAAAAAAAAGGAGATAAAGGATAAAAACAAATTTTAAGCTGAAATGGTTTAAATGGTTAAAACATACCACTCATGACGTATAATAAAGTTCAATTCCTTTTTTCGGCTCTATAATTCTATATTTACTAAGTTTAAATTTAAATTTAAGTAAATAAACTTACAAAATAGCCCGTAATAGTATCTTTTTAAAAAATAGATAATGCTAACAACTCCTTTTTTTATTAATTATAAATAAAAAGGGAAAAAAATTAAGTCAAATAGAATTATAAGTTAAATTCAATCTTCAAGGTATCTAATTTTAATTAGATAAAATAAAAAATAAAAATAAATAAAATTACAATTATTATTATTAATACCACTACTAGGGAGTGCAATTATACTATTAATCCCAGAAAATAGTAAAGAAAATCAAAGTACAATTAAAAATATAGCATTAAATATATCATTACTAAATTTTATAGTATCAATCTTTTTATGGGTTCAATTTAATTCAAATACAAGTGAATATCAATTTGTATATGAATTTACAAAATTGAGTTTCTGTCATTTTAATATAGGGGTAGATGGTATCTCATTATATTATGTTTTATTAACTACATTTATAACACCAATAGCTTTATTATCTAATTTTAATAATTTAAGTTCAGAAAAAAGTATTAAATTTTTCGTAATCTCATTTTTACTATTAGAAACATTTCAAATAGCACTATTTGTAGTATTAGACTTATTCTTTTCTATATCTTCTTTGAAAGTGTTTTACCAGTATTATTTATAATAATCATAGTATATGGATCCGGAGTAAATAGAATAAGAAGTGCATTGTTATTTTTCTTATATACTTTAGCAGGTTCTTTATTTATGTTATTAGCAATCCTACAAATATATAGTAATTTAGGAAGTACAGATTTCACTATTATATCATTAAGTGAAATAAGTTTAGATAGTCAAAAAATATTATGGTTAGCTTTCTTTTTAGCTTTTGCTGTTAAAAACTCCATTATGGCCATTTACAGGTTGGTTATATAGAGCACACAGTGATGCACCCTTAGCAGCCTCAATCTTATTAGCAGGAACAATCTTAAAATTTGCTAGTTATGGTTATCTAAGAGTATTAATTAACTTTTTACCTGATGCTACTAATTACTTTTAGTCCTTTAGTACAAACTATTGCTATAAATAACTTTAATTTATGCTTCATTTGCTACTATAATTCAGCATGATACAAAAAGTTTAATTGCTTATAGTAGTATCTGTCACATGGCTGTTGTTATTTTAGGTTTATTTCTAATACTATTATTGGTATTGAAGGTGCTATTTTACTATCATTAGCTCATGGTTTTGTTTCTCCTGCTCTATTTATTTGTGTGGGTGGAAGTAATATATGATAGATTCCATACTAGAACTATTGCATATATTAGAGGTTTAGCTACTTACTTTCCCAGTTTTCACTATCTTATTTTTTGTATTTACTATAGCAAATACAGGTATACCTTTATCTCTAAACTTTATAGGAGAACAATTATCTTAATGGGTATTTGGGAAAGATCACCTATTATTTCAGCTCTAGGTGCTACTGGTATAGTTTTCAGTGCTATATATAGTATCTATCTTTATAATAGAATTTCTTATGGTGTATATTCTCCACATTTAAAATCTGCAGAAGATATATCTAGAAGAGAATTTAACCTATTAATTACTCTATTAATACCTACTGTAATTTTAGGTATACTACCAAATGTAATCTTAGATTCTAATCCATTTATCAGTTTCAACTTTATTATATTATGTATAGGTGCCCCTTACTAATATATAAATATATTATATATACCCCCGTAGTAATTATTTTATTAAAAAACTACCATTATTATTTGTAAGGCAAGGAGCATTACTCTCCATTCATTCCGCATCGGGAATTTCTAAAGGTCTTGTTTACCTGGACTTTTGGTAATAAATTTCCATCTGAAAGCTATGGTTAATAGTTCACCTTTAGAAATTGACAATCCCAATCCTATTACTTTTTCCATTATTTGAATTACATTCCCATATTTCATTTTCTGTGCCAATTTGGAAACACATGATGAAAACAGGCTACTTGAAAAGTTGGGGTTTTATTAAGAATTTACTTCTCGTCCATCCCCAAAAACTAGTTAGAATTAATTCATCCGGTAAAGCGACCCTCGTGTTTTTGGGGGGTTTGGCTGGATTGCTTCTACTGTTTCTCAATCTTATTAATTGATGTTCTACAAATCTGTTGATAGATTTGTTACTGTAGATTTCCTGATCAGTACCCCATTTTTATTCTAACTAGGGGATGGGTATTATAATCGGTAACATTATCATAATTAATACACTTAATAATGCTGTACTTTTTAATAAATTATCTAGAATAGCTGTAATCATTGTGATTGTTGTTGTAAATTTTAAAATATATATTAAATTGCTTTGATCTTACTCATTAAATAATAAAGGAAAAAGGTTTAGGGTACTTTAAATTTATTAAATAAAAGGAATGGAATAATATAATTATTCTACACTAAGCAATCAAATTAAACAGAATATGTTTATTAAGACTAATTAACTTTAATGAAATTAAGTTAAACTTTATTTTCTTATTTTATTTAAATAAAATAGGTATAGTCAATTCTTTTGATGTGAGTTTTAAATTAAAAAAAAAATTAATATGACAAGTTTAAATTTAAATAGAAGTCTTTTACAATTTTTCCCTTACCATCTGGTAAGTAGATCACCTTGGCCTTTATTAGTAAGTTTTTCTTTATTAGTATTAACTTTATCTGCAGTTATGTATATGCAAGGTTTACCTAATGGAGGATATTTATTATTATTAGGATTTGTTTTAAACTGCTTACGGTATGACATTATGGTTAAGAGATGTAACAACAGAAGCAACATACGAAGGAGCACATACTTCTCAAGTACAAAATGGATTAGTAATAGGTTTTGTTTTATTTATTGTAAGTGAAGCTTTTGCTTTCTTAAGTGTATTCTGGGCTTTCTTCCATTCTAGTTTATCACCTGCAGTTGAAATAGGTGGAGTATGGCCACCTCAAGGTATTACAGCTTTAGATCCTTTTGCTATACCTTTATTAAATACTATTTTATTGTTATCTAGTGGTGCTTTTGTAACATACGGTCACCATGCTTTAATACAAGGAGATAGAAAAGGTGCAATTAAAGGAACATTATTAACAATAATTTTAGCTGTAATTTTCACTTCTTTACAATATTATGAATACTCAGAAGCAGCTTTCTCTATATCAGATTCAGTATTTGGTTCAGCATTCTATGCTTCAACAGGGTTACATGGAATTCATGTTATAGTAGGAACAATCTTTATCACAGTAGGATTCTTTAGAATAGTACAGTATCACTTCACAAATAGTCACCATCAAGGTTTTGAAGCTGGTATTTTATACTGGCACTTTGTGGATGTAGTTTGGTTATTCTTATTCATAGCAGTATACTACTGGGGAGGAAACTAATTTATTTATATATGTATACCCCCTTTGTATTATAAATAATTCCTAGTTCAAATTATATATTCTTTAATTTTAACTCTTATTCTATAAAATAATGAGCAGTGATAAAGAACAAAAAGATCTTAAAGAAAAAAAAATAATAAAAAATAAATAAAATATATTTAATATCTAATTTTACTTTGGCTAACTAACTCTATTTTATTTTAATTTATATTAGCTCCACAAAAAAAATTGGTGGTCCTATAGATTAGAACGATCTGAATAGGAGCTATAAGGCTACTTTATAACCGCTGATATTTATAGTTACTAATTGATAATTATTATTATTAAAAACACTCATGAAAGCTTATCTCAGGTAAAGGGTGTGCCTGTTAATAAGAACCTATCCAATGGAGATCGTACAAGAAGTATGGTTACTGCGTTGGAAAACTAGCATATCCGCAGCTCATATGACTGGAGTCTTTCAGCACGTTGGACGGATACTATGTTGTGACATGAAGTTTTTAGTGGTATACTACGGTATTAGCTTAAATATGATATTAAGATATAAAGGGCTATTACCACTCTCTTTCACTAAAAAGACTGGTGGTTAACAATCCCTGATGAACTTCTTATGGAGCGCCCTAGAACAACTCCTCTGAAAATATATGCCTTGCAGGGGCGAAAAAACCTTGCGACACAACTATGTCTTAACTTAGAAAGTTAAAATTTACGTTATGGTTTTAAACGAAAAGTGCACTGAAACATGTAGGTACAAGGAATATTGCTTGAGATTGCATTCAATTAGCAATGATTCGGGCACCATTAGCCTTGGGATGATGAACGGAATGGTAAAGATAAGTTAAAGAGGAGGGGGGTACTCCGTCCAAACAATTGTAGCGCCGGCACACCCGGCAGCTTACAACCATTTGAACTCCGTGCAGTCTCTTGGTGATTAAGACAAAAGATCAAAGATTGCCCCCAAGATCCTTGGGGAATGCAAGGGGTTGAACTTTATTTAATAAAGCGGTAGGAACAAGAGTGACTGTAGCTAAGATTAATTAAAATAAATCTTTATTCAAATAGTTTTATTATCTCTCTGATTCTTTAACCTTACTCATTATTTTATAATTGTAAGAGTTCAAATATTCTTATTAGATTATGATTCTTTAGTTTAACACACTCCCTAAAAAACTAAATAATTATCCCGGTATTATTAAAATTTAATTAAATTAAATTTTAATTAGAGCCTAGTGTTTTTAGGTTCTTGATTGTGAGAGTTCAAATGATTAATAGTTTAGTCTACTCATTTTTATCGTAAGTTCTATTGTATACAATAGGTCTACCCCTTTACTTCCCCGACTATCACGGGGATAGAGTAATAATAGTTCAATAGATTTTTATCGTAATTTCTTTTGGTTACTCTTCCCCCACCCGTTGCCCTATTGTAATAAATTATTTTTGGTTCAATAAAAAGATGATATTCCAATAGATATAAAGAAATAGTACCATGTGAAACGATATAATTTAGAATATGTATAGTATTATCCAAAAGTAAAATATAATCATTTAAATATTTCATAATAAACTATCAACAAATTATATACAATACTAGTTTAATAATAAAGGATAAATATCCTTCACTTCGCTTAGTAAGAAAATTAATTAACTAATTTAAACATATAGCACACTAGCTAAATACTATATAAACTAAACTAAACTAAACGAAACTAAATAAAATAACTCATCCTTTACCTACAAATATTGGTAGTCTTTTAAATTAAAATATTAATAAAGCTAATATTAATACAGATCTGTAAGTAAGTAACACAAACAGGATGAGGGGTACCCATCATCCAGCACTGTAACGGTCAAATAAATCTGATTAAAATCGCATTCTCCCAAAAAACTTTTATTTTTAGGGGAGGGAGAATCTTTAAATTTATTTCAATGGAGGAGAGGATTATGGGAGCTATAAAATGTATTTCTTTGTGTATTTAAAAGCAGCGTATGATATAAATCTATATGTTCGAGGTGGCTCTGTAGCAAACTATTATAAAATGTATAAAACATCCGAGGGTTGAGGTTTATTTTATAGTAAGGATGTACGAATTTAATGTAATACATTAACTAGTTATAAGGGGATAATTGTCTATAATAAACTAATTATGGTTATTGAACAGAAAGTTAATGATGGTATATGTGACGTCGTGCCTCATCGTAACATCTTGCTCGTCATAGTTAAGGGGGGAAACTCAAAGATTTAGCTTGTCAAGGGCAAGGTTTTAAGGTGTTTGTAAACGCAAATGCTAAGCGTTATTTTAGCACAACTCGAACAGTACTTAATGATGAAAGTGTGGATAGAGGGATTGATCAGACAATAGGTCAATTGGATGGTCATCTTTATGATACCACTGATAAGCTTCTCCGTGATAAATTTTATTTTAAAAGATTTTGGATTTATTACCGGATTTCCTGTACTTGTGATTTAGTCATTAATCCTTTTTGTATTATTATTAAAAAAGGGGGGGGTTTTACCTTAAATTTTGAGTTGAATGGTGGGTTGCAGCAAGAAATAATAAGGGGGTAAACAAATTTATCTCAACTTAGATTGTTCCATTTTGTTCCATTCTTAAAAGAGATTATTAGAATAAGTTTTTGTTATTATTTAAACCCAAAAAACTAGGGTCGCGGTAGAAATAATCCCCAAAAAAACTAGTTAGAATTATTTATAATACCTAGTTTTTGGGGATGTTTTTTGGGGGATCCTTTTTTTATATTATTTCTTTTTAAGAATTAAAAAGAAAAAGAGTATGGGGGCAAGGATAAAAACAAGAATGGTAGAAGACTAAGTGGATTGTTACTCTTTTTGGGAAAGAGCCCTAGCGTGTTCGAGTCACGCCTACCATATACTTAAAAAAAATAAAATATTTTAACTTATAAAAATTAGGGTGCCATGTCAGAGTGGTTAATGTGGAGTACTGTTAATACTTTTTTCAGAGGTTCAATTCCTCTTGGCACCTATAAAAATAATACTACAATAACTAATACCATTTATCATTTTTTCCCCTTTTTATTATTAAATAAATAAAAAGGTATAAAATAAGGAGAAACACCTTCCTTATTATTAAGATGAAGATGGTGGATTGTTATTATCAAATTAGCTATACACTAAACCTCTAAACTTACTATTTAGTTAGTAAAGTAACTATAAAAAATAAATATAATATATTTTATACTATGGTACAAAGAGATTATTTGGATGGATTTACAGACTATTTGATGAGTGGCTAGTACCAAGACCACCACCAGATCCAGATTGGAAAATATGGAGATGGGGCTCAAACTCATACGACACCAGACCTGTAAATCCAAATATATTCTCCTCAGGAAGTATGGACAGATACACCGTACCCAAGATAGAATCCAATTTCAGTAAAATACCCACAACAATATATGAGTCACTTACAGGGAAGACACATACAGATAGTTGGGTACCTACATGGGTATGGTGGGTAGTTGGTGGAATTGTCTCATTTGGAGTAATATTCACAGCATTTTCAGTATACAAAGATCCATCAATCATAACAAATTTATTTCCATGGAATAGAACTCCTAATGTAAATAATAATGTTCCACAGAATGGATTAGGTGCACCTGGTGATCAACCTGATATACAAATAAATGATGCAAGAACACACAGAAACCCCATATATTGGTTATATGATGGTCTTACAATGGTGACAGGTAACTACAGAACAGCATTGAATTGGTTCAATCCGTTCCATTGGGTATCTGGAGCAAATACATCAGATGCGTTCAATAATTTTATGCATGATCAAACTAATCCAAATACAGTAAATCGTGCACAATTTCCATATACAATGGATAATCCTCATGATAACTGGTTTAATAGATTAAGATTAGCTGTATTTGGTGAAAGTAACAGTGAAAGATTGTTGAGAGAGACTAGGTTAAGAGAGGTTCAAGAAGCTCACGATGTATTTGTACATGGTACAGGTGTACACACTCCTGCAAAACCGAGCGGACCCTTCGATCCCTCAGCAGCATTTGAGAAAACAAGTTATTTAAAACAATCTGTAGCTGGTACTGGACACAACTCACCATTACATGCACCTTCTGTTAAAGATACACTTAAAAACTTTAGTATGGAAAATGCATTTAATGAAGCTAAAAACCCAATAAAATCTACTCCTATTGACCCTGCAAATATTCCTGCTGATGATCAGAAAGCATGGAGTGAACATGAGTATGAAAAAGGTAAAGGTCCAGGTCCCAAAAATGATGTAAATCCAGCTGAAGGATCATCTAATAAATCTTCTAACAATCAACCTCAATCTCCTAAATCTGATGTTAGTGATCATCAACCTCAATCTCATAAATCTGAGGTGAATGATCATCAAACAGAAGATGATAAAGGTAAAAATGATAAAGGTAAAGATAAACAAGAGGATACAAATAAATCATCTAAACAAACTAAAGCAGATAGAGCTACAGTGAGTTTAGATGATGAAGAAGAAGAACCTCAGCGTAGACATCCAATACTTGATGCATTCCATAAAATGATTAGTAATAAGAGAGCTCTAAGAGAGCAAGCACCTACAACTATTTTTGATACTGATACTCATGATAATTCAAATATTCCCCATGAATATAAGAATGAGCATGATAAAGATTCAAAATTTAAGCCTAATATCTATAGAATAAATGATGCATATATGGAAGATAAAGATTTAGAACGTGATGTAAGAAGATATAATGAACCTAATGATGAAAATTATTGGTCAAGTGAAGGAAGTTCTTACGATCATGATCATAATTCTAATGTAGATAAGACTCCAAAAGAGTTTAATAAATCTATTTATAATTATCATGATGAGTTTGCCAGCCCAGTTGATTTAGAATCTATTAAAAGAGATGATTCTATCTCTAAAATATTAGATGATGTGTGGGCTGATAAAACTCAAGATGATACTCCTGAAAGTAATATTAATGAGAGTAAATCATCAAATGAGGATAATGATAAATGAGATTTTTAATATAACCCCAAATGCGAGTTAGTGTAATGGGAGTTAGAATTTGTCTATAGGAATAATTTTGTGTCTAATATAATAAAAATATATAATTAACTATTTTTATATTGTCCTGATTTAAATCTAAAAATTTTAGATACAAAGTGGTACTAATTTCTAATTTAAATTAAATTAATTTTTGTTCCAGACATAAGTGTTAAATATTATATAATAAACTTTACTCTTCTTCTCTCCCTTTTTTCTTTAAAATAAAAGTAGGGAGACTTGCTTAATATATACCCTTAATTTAATTAAATTTCTTTTTTATAAAATTTTACCCCAAGTTAACTTGTTTTTACTTCTTAATGTATTCTATAACCTTTACTAAATAGTAATAATATAAATAATTACCTCTTTTTGTCTTTTTGCCCTTTATCTTTTTTAATAAAAAAAAAAAATAAAAGAAATAAAATAAGAAGAAGAGGCAACGATTATTTTTATCTCAGTTTTAGACATCTTAACTCTCTTTTAGGTTTATATCTCCATCCACAGTTTGTACTGTCGAAGGATAGATTTTTTACTTAAACTAAAAAAAACTAGGACCCAGCCCACAAAGTGGATTGGATTGTGGACAGAAATAATTAGTTTTTTTGGGATCTATGAGATTTTACAGTTAGCTCAGTAATTTTATAACTATAATGATCACACTTTTCAATTTTGATGGCAATAAATCTCTTTAGTTCGTCACCAGTATGCATAAGAATTGAACAGTTTTTTGGATTATCTGAGTATTAAGACAATCCACTTAGAATCTAAGAGGTCGTGGTTGGAGGATAATCAGTCTTCTAATCTTAAATATAGTCTCATCAAATACTTGTAAAGCTAAAGGGGATTGGAACCTTAAGATATGAAGGGAATAATACGATATATTTGTATAGTAATAAAGTTTACTAGAATGAGGAATCTCCGATAAAAGCAAATAAAGACAATCAATACTTTTTTAATTTAGGGGGGAGTGTCAAGACGAGTACCATTTGCATCAATCCGAATATAATATATTTGTACTTTTATCTATATAATCGGCAGGGTATTCTCTATCAAGAATAGTATTATGTATTATTTTAGCTATATTTTTATATTCTTCGAGTTTATAGATATATTATATAATACTAGAACACAACGCCCATTTTCATGTAAGATGTTGGAATGTATTTATAATTCTTTCTACGTATGCATCAGATATATTATTATGTCTATGTATAACAGTAAAATCTTGTTTTTCATTTTCAATAACTCTTTGTATAATTTCTAGATAACAGATAAAAGTATAGAATGGTTTATAAATCTATCCAAAAAAACTAGGCTCTTTGTTGGAAGTACTTTTTTAATTTATCCTTTTTATTACCTTAACTTCTATTAAATTACTGTTATTTGATAGAAGAATAACTAATTCTAAACCCAATAATATTAATTCCTCATTAGAGAGATATAGATTGTTTTCACTACGGTACTCTAAAAATTTACATTCATTACTTATTACTCCACTTTCTAAATCTTTATTATACTTTTCTATACATACCAGTTCACTGCTGAGTACTACCAACAACACTTCTAACACATGCACTAGAAATACTTTACTGAGACTGAGATTTTGTTGATGCAAATAAAGACAATCAATACTTTTTTAATCTACTTAAAATAAAATTAAATAAATTACACAGTCACAGGAGAGTAAATAATATGTATTATTATTAAATAATTGGAGTCCTCAACATAAAAGAAGTAAAAAGCTTACACTTTCATATAAAAAATATAAATCACAACTTACTATTATTTTGGTACTGGCGGCATCCGGCTAAGAGTATTCCTTATAAATTAAGTTGCTAAAGATGATACGGCTAACAAATAGAATATACCTAAATTAAAATCATAAAGAAAAGATAAATATAAAATAAATATAATTTTGATAAAGGTAGAAATAGAGTTAGAATATACACAAACAGTTATTCTAAATCAGATGTAGAAAGTTTAGCTTTAGCTATTAATACTAAACTAAATATATATACTGGTGTTTTATTGGATAGAAAAGATCAATGGTTTTTAACTAAAATAAAAGAATTAACCCTTCCCCCCAAATTAAATTTATTACTTATTTGAACTCTTACAAAACTAATCAATTGTGTATAATGAAAGAATAAAAAGATATTGAATTTATTCATTTTTATTATTTTTTCTCTTAGTCAATTTCTCGCATCACGAGATCATTGCTTTCTATAACCACCGAATCCAAGGGTTATACAACTTTTATAGTTTCGCTAGTAATCTAAATAGTCTTAGAGTAGTTTTTATGTTTTTTCAGTTCTCTTAAAGAAAAAGTAAACAAAAAGAATGTGTATTCTATAATGTAACTCCCTCTCTCCTGAAATAAATTATAAGATAGGGAGACCCAAATTTAATTTATTTTTAGTTATAAGAGCTAAACTACTACACTTACACTGTCAAACTGCACATTATATTACTGTGAATATACTTTTCCCCAAACTTTTTTATATGTTTGAGTAGTAGAAGCTTACTATTCCTTACTTTATATCTCATTTTTTATTACCATACCTAATCATAACTTAACATTATGAAGTTTATAACAAGTTAATATCTCTGTTAATATCTGTTAAGATTGTAATTGTAGGGTATACTTTGTAGAAATATAACTACTCCAATACTGTGTTAGTGTTACATACAGTAAACAGTTCCCCCCCGGTTTTTAACTAAAATAAAAGAATTAATATAATAGTTTATTATTATTGATTTATTGATTATAGTCTCCAGCAAGAAGAGTACCAAATACACCCACACTACTAATTGCTAATGTAAGAATGAATCCATAGTTGTGGTCTACGATGGTTACCCAGGTGCAAATGAAATTACACATCAACAAAGAAGAGCAGAAACAAGAGAGATAAACCACTCAATTTAATTAAAATAAAGCTTCCCCAAAAAACTAGGAATTATAATTAATTCTAACTAGTTTTTGTGGGGTCTGGGTAAATTGAACTAAAGCTATAAAAGCTAAAATAATATCCAGAGGATATGGGCAAAGCAAATGTTTCTTTAACAATACGACTACTGCTTCTACTCCCCCTATAACTCTCAGTATTCTTGTAAGAGGATAGTTATAGTAATAATCAATAGTTTGAGCTGTTTTCTTTACTGCTATTTTATTATTATTATCTTTACCTGTTCTAACTGCTGGTGTTACTTTATTATTAATTGATAGAAATTTTAATACTGGTTTCTATGAAGTTGGTGCCGGTGGTGATCCTATTTTATATAAACATTTATTTTGATTCTTTGGTCATCCTGAAGTTTATATTTTAATTATTCCTGGTTTTGGTATTATTTCTCATATTGTTTCTACTTATAGTAAAAAACCTATCTTTGGTGAAGTTGGTATGTTATATGCCATGGGTTCTATTGGTCTTTTAGGTTTCTTAGTTTGAAGTCATCATATGTATATTGTTGGTTTAGATATTGACAAAAGATACATTGAACATTTTATTTACTTGGAGCAAGATAAACCTGTTTTAGGGAGATATACTTTCAAGTTAAACTCAGTTGACGAAAGTGCAAATTTAATTAACGCAAAGGTTTAAAAAACTTTTATGAAAGTGGAGGTTACTAATGTCGACACTAAAGAGGTTACAATATATTTTTCTATTGGTGCTGCTTCTAATATCTCCAAAGTTTAGTTAAAAGTGGGTATTATTTGTGTCTAACAATAAACTATACTGACAAATAACCATAGTATATATTAACTCGAGGATAAAGTTGTGATTCGTTTATTTGTATACAAATTATTAAATAAAAAAAAAAAGGATAAGCTTATCCTTTTGATATGGAAGAGAAATTAAGTTTAAAAACATCCTTATATAATCCAAAAAGGTTTAATCGAATTAACTGTCAAAAACAAATTGGGCTTACATTAACCAATTTAAATAAAACACACTTTATCCTTTTTATTTTAACTTTTATTTTTAGGGGAGGGAGAATCTTTAAATTTATTTCAATGGAGGAGAGGATTATGGGAGCTATAAAATGTATTTCTTTGTGTATTTAAAAGCAGCGTATGATATAAATCTATATGTTCGAGGTGGCTCTGTAGCAAACTATTATAAAATGTATAAAACATCCGAGGGTTGAGGTTTATTTTATAGTAAGGATGTACGAATTTAATGTAATACATTAACTAGTTATAAGGGGATAATTGTCTATAATAAACTAATTATGGTTATTGAACAGAAAGTTAATGATGGTATATGTGACGTCGTGCCTCATCGTAACATCTTGCTCGTCATAGTTAAGGGGGGAAACTCAAAGATTTAGCTTGTCAAGGGCAAGGTTTTAAGGTGTTTGTAAACGCAAATGCTAAGCGTTATTTTAGCACAACTCGAACAGTACTTAATGATGAAAGTGTGGATAGAGGGATTGATCAGACAATAGGTCAATTGGATGGTCATCTTTATGATACCACTGATAAGCTTCTCCGTGATAAATTTTATTTTAAAAGATTTTGGATTTATTACCGGATTTCCTGTACTTGTGATTTAGTCATTAATCCTTTTTGTATTATTATTAAAAAAGGGGGGGTTTTACCTTAAATTTTGAGTTGAATGGTGGGTTGCAGCAAGAAATAATAAGGGGGTAAACAAATTTATCTCAACTTAGATTGTTCCATTTTGTTCCATTCTTAAAAGAGATTATTAGAATAAGTTTTTGTTATTATTTAAACCCAAAAAACTAGGGTCGCGGTAGAAATAATCCCCAAAAAAACTAGTTAGAATTATTTATAATACCTAGTTTTTGGGGATGTTTTTTGGGGGATGGAAGGAGGGTAGTGACTATTAAAATAAACTAACTGACCTTTGACAAAGTACACTTAGAGTAAAGAAAGTTTATTTTAATTATATTTAATCAACTACAATTCAAATATTATAAAGTAATTAAAATAATACTTTTGTATCAATCTTAAAATAATGCTTATAAAATAATATTATTATTAGATTAAAGATTAGTAATCATGGGGTTACTCCCTTAAGGACTAAGATTGTACTGTCTATTGTAAGAGATAGATTAAATTTATTTAAAGTTACTTAGTTAATACTTTATTTTGGGGACCCTCTACTTAAAATAAAATTAAATAAATTATAATATAGGGAGACCCAAATTAAAATAAAATAACTGTGTGTTTATAAAATAATGTGTAGTATCATCTTAGTGAGTAAAACACTCATCTATCAATTAATTAAAGATAAAATAGTAATTAGAGTGATAAATTAATTTAATAGTATATTAAATTAATTATTTAAACTCTACCTAATTAAATAATTATTATTAGAAAAAGAATAGAGTATCTCTACCAATAATAAATTATCATACAGGGTACAGATTGGTTCAGTCAACTATCATTAATCTTCTTTATTAGCAATATTGATATAATAGGATGGTAGTGTTAAAAACTAAAAATAAAAAATAAATTATTAAACATTTCCATTAATCCACCCCAAATAAAATGAGTAAAGTTAAAGAATAAAAAGAAATAAATTTAGAATATCTATATTCTTTAATCTAATAAGAATAAATAAATAAAGGAGTGATTATAAAATAGTGAGTAATTCTAATTGAACGGTAGTTAACTCTCTAAATAAATAATAGAGAATACTATTTATATTATTAAATAAAGAAATAACTCTGATTAACTAAGTAATTAATTAATTAAATAAAAAGTAATCATTCCATTGTTCCATTTAATATAATATATTTCTACCCTCATCCACTTACAGTGAATGCTCCCCCCTTTTTTTTATATTAAAAAAAAGGATAAAGGGAGTTGGAGGGGTACCCTCCAATATCTTATTAATTAATTATTCCTTTAAAGTGATTGTATCTAAGAGAGTAAAAAAATTTAATTATTTAATTTGAACTCTTACAATCATTAGTAATATGCAAAGTTAAAGAATATAAAGATAATAAATACCTTTGAACTATAGCAGGATTAGGAAGTTGGACTGGATGGATTACTTCTTATGAATATTAAAAAGCAATAGAACTTGGATATAAATTCGAAATTCTCAGAGGGTATAAATTTGATAGATAAAATATATTTAAAGAGTATATTGAAAGATTATATTCATTAAGATTAGAATATAGTAAAGATAACCCTATGAATTTAATTGCTAAACTATTAATTCATAATTTAGCAACTAAATCAGACCCCCAACAAACCTTACAACCAGTAAGATTGTTGCGTAGTTTTAATCGCAGGTCAAACCCTGCCTTCATTTGGAGTCAAACTAAATAGTAGCTGTTTAAATTACAACAGTGGGGGAGGGCAAGCGCCTTCAGAGAGCATGTACGCACCTCTCGGTTGCGTGAAAATCCGCAACTTGGCCCAAATATAATAAAAAGGAAACAGGTTGAAAAGGGAGAGATATACGAGCCCTTCCAGATTCGAACTGGGACCTCCCCGATTGACAATCGGGTACTCTACCTATTAAGCTAAGGGCCCTATTTTAATTTTACTAGCCCACCCCCCAAAAAACTAGTTAGAATTTATTCTAATTCCTAGTTTTTTGGGATTCATATCAAATAAAATAAAAAGGTAACTGATGATATTTGTCTTTATTATACTGAGACTATTGGTACTACAACTCTCCCTTCCTCTCTCTATTCTTTTATCTTCTAATTTTATTTTAATTTGATTCATTAATTAGATTTCTATCATTTTATTTTTAATTTATTTTAGAATACTGTTCTATTTATTTAATTTCATGGCTATTCCATGGGGTTTATTAATATTTTATATATCAGGGGTTTATTAATATTTAGTTTTATGGGCTTTATTTTTAGTATTATTAGTTATATGGGGTTTATTTAGTATTATTATATTATCATCTGTTAATTAAATATCATCTCTAACATTAATCTTAACAGTATAATCAGAAGTTACCTGAACATTATCAGGATGTATTCCTTTTTCTAAATCATTATAATTAAATGGAACAGATGTTGTTAATACATCACAGATAGTTAAACCTTTTAATGTATGTCTTTTATAAACAGGTAATCTCTTATTAGAAGTTGCTCTTAGCTGGTAAATAGTCGACATAAGTTGAATATTTCCACCGAACATATCCTTACTCCATTTTACCTGTTTATATTTTAATACGGAGTCTCTTACTAATAATGACTCAAGATCATCCACTGTAACATTTTTAACAGCATCCTTAGTTAATCCTTTAACTTTAATGATAGTTTTCTCCCTCAGTAGTAATTAATCCATACACTTTAGGAGCTAAGAATACACCTCTTTTTATTGTACACTCTAATTTTACTTGACCTAATTTGTTACCAACAGAAGCATCAGAAAGAGGTTTATTCACAATTATACTATCAGTATCTGAGTAATATAATTTTACACCATCGATATTCTTAAACTGTGACATATAACTTCTGGCACCTGCAGTAATTGTAGATGCAATAGCAATATTAACGTCTAACCCATGGTATACATCTTCTTTCTGATTAAATTTATAACATTTTCTATTGTCTTGCATGATATAGTGATTACCTACTTTAATTAAATCTTGTACAGACTCACCATAACATTCCAAAAGAATTTGTAATAATTCCATTTGCGATGAATCTCTTGGTCATACAGTTTAACTTCTGTAGCTTCGGGTTTCATTCCGAATTTACCATAAAGACTATTCATCAATAATTTAGCAACTAAATTTAGTGGGTTTGTTTTATTATAAGTTAGTCTTATTTGGTATAATCTGTGAACATATTCCTTAAAGATTACAGCCTTTTTAAATTTATAACCTCTAATAATATTAAATGTGTATCCTAAATCAAGACAAGTCTCCATTTCCTTAGAGCTAACCCATCCTGTCCAACTACCTACACCTGCAATTGTTCTTACACCATCAGCAGTTTTGATTCTTCTTTGAAGGATAGGATGCTCTATATCATCCGGGCATGTAATTTCACAATAGAAGAAACCATATGCCTCAGGATCCACAGTAGTAATATCACCTTCAAATGCAATAGGTTTACCTATAGGCATTTCCAAGGTAGACATTACAAAATGGATATAGAGAATTAACATCATAATAATATAGTTGTTCTCTATTATAATGATGTAGATTTTTACTAAACCCTTTATGATTATTATACACATCCACTGCACCACCAGTATAAGACTCTCTAATATCCCATTCCACTTTACCAAGCATTTGATATAGTGTATCCTTAGGCATAAAATTAGCTTTAAAAATTTTCATTGCTAGTGAAGGTAAAGTGTAAGAAGAATGTACATTTAATTTAAATTTCACCGAATATTAATTCATTAAATTTAGTTATCACTTCATGCAGAGATTTACAATCAATATTACAATATTTTATAGCTTCAACCTTAAAACTCCATAATTTATTTCCATGTTTATGAAAGATCATTGTATATTCATCTTGTGTTAATCCAGGGAATAATTCATAACCAGGAAATTTACCTATATAATGAATGTCACTTAGTAAAAATGGAAAAAATGTTTTAACAGTAGGCACTTTGAATGCACCACATAATTTACTAAGTGACATAGGTAATAATAAGAATGAATCTTTAAAGATTAAATTTACTTTATTTTTAGGGTTATTAGGGTCTTGATATTTAAATTCAATACCCATTAACTTACCATTAAATATTAGTGGTTTAACAGTAGCACCCTCATAACTTATTAAGTATTTAAGTAATAATATTCCATCAAAACCTGAAAAG